>MU843796.1:0-27181 GCA_030867255.1 Colletotrichum somersetense | reverse complement strand
CTTTAATATATACTTTACTAGGATAGTAAAAAGTACTAAAATAAAGGTCTATATAATAATTACAGTAGAAGTAGTTAAGAAACTTCTAGACTGCCTGCTTCTTAATACACTATTTTATAATAACTATAGTATAGTAGTAGACTTTAATAAGAAATAGGTAAAACTCTAATTAGCCTATAATATAATAATCCTAGTAATAGTAAAAAGCTATTTCCCTAATATAAAAAGAGTTACAGTATAGTATATAGTAATAATATTACTAGACTTTATCTACTACCTCCCTATTAATTTTATTAACCTCCTTAAGAAATATAATAAAAAAGGTAACTTATATAAATATTAAGCGCACTTAACTAATAGATATACCCTTAATATAATACTAGACTTCTTAACCCCTAAAGTAGTACCAGTATATAACAATATAGATAAACCTATTACTATTAGAAAGAGAGTAAAAGTAGTGTAAATCTCCCTAGTATATAAGAAGGAGAGCATATAACTAATTACTAAGGATACACTAGACGTAATTACTTACAGCAACACAGTAAATTTCCTTAGCGTTACTAATAAGTTTCTTAATAGTAAAAATAAAACTGCTATAGTAGTAGATAAAATTAAAAAATCTGTAGAACCCCTGTTACTAACTAAGGAGGTATTAAGATACAGGATAGTAAAACCTAACTCCTACCCTATAATAACTAACTGCTATAGAGTAAAGATCTATATAGACAATATATTATATACTAAGAAGTTAAAGACCTTACTTAAGAAATACTATATCTACTATAACTACAGTTTAATACCTATACCGGATAAGGATAAGATAAGGATTAAGCTCCTTAACAGATAGTAAAACTAGAAACAGAACGTCTATATATTTCCCTTAGGCCTTAAGGATATAGAGCTTCTTAATAAGCAGAATAATAGGTAATATAAGATTAAAAAGCTTAGATAGTAATAACGCCCTACCGCACTTACCTGCCCTCTCTTTATTATATAGAAATACCGTAAGGACAGGACAAAGTATAAAGGATATATAGTTACTAATATAAGGCCGCTTAATAAATAGACTATTCTAAATATATATCTCCTACCAGACTAAAAAGATATAATATAATATCTCTAAAGTAAGAAAAAAATAATAATATTTAACACCTTAAGGTTTTTTTACTAGCTTAGTGTATATCTACCCTATAGAGACTATATAGTAATAATTAGCCCTTAAGGCCTTAAATACTCTAATATAGTCTTAATAGGTTTTAAAAACTTACTAGTATATACTTAACGCTTTATAGATCAGATTTTCTTTAAGTATTATTACTTTATTAGGGCGTATATTAATAATATTATAATTTTTAGTAACTCTAATAAGGAACACCTTTAACACTTAGAGACAGTCTTAAAGATCCTTAATAAATACTATATCTATATTAGTATAAAGAAGTTATTTATTAGCTTCCTATTAGTAAAGCTTCTTAGGTATATCGTTAACAGTAACAGTATATATAAAACAGATAACTATATCTAAGCCTTTAAGCAATTAGTTTTCCCTTACAGCCTCCAGGACCTTAAGATATACCTCAGGATAGGCAGCTGGCTGTATATAGGGATACTATAGTTTAACGTAATTATAAAGCCACTTTACTAAAGGAAGGCAAAACTTAATAAATAATTATAAAAAGAGAATACACTAAAGCCTAAAATAATATATTAGTATAAGGTAAAAATTATAGCTAAAGAGACTTTTAACCTTACAGCTAAGGAAATTAATATATAAAAGACCTTATAAGAGAAGCTTTATAACTAGGCTATATAATATTACTATAACCCTAAGAAACAGCTCTTCTTTAAGATTAATATATATATTAACAGTTTTAAGCTTATAGTATTCTAACTTAACTATAACTAGGACAGAAAGAAAATACCTAGAATTAATATAATAAATAACTATATTAACCTTATTTTTTTCTTCTTACAGACTATAACCTAAGTAGAGAAACATTTTAATATAACTAAAGCCGAAATAGCAGCTATTATATAGGCTGTAAAGAAGCTCTAGAAACTTATCTAGTCTAATAGGTATAAGGTTAATATCCTTACAGATTATATAGCTATAAAAGGTATTATCACTTATACATTATTATAAACAATAGACCTTAATAAGGCTAACTTACACCTTACTAACGTTGCTAACTACCTCTTATAATTCTAACTCTAGATTTTCTATATCCTAGGTAAGCTTAACGTTATACTAGATACGCTATCCTAACTTCTAGTTATACAACCTGACCTTACAGAGTATTTCCTATATAAGGACAAGCTTATAGATATTAACAATAAAGATAAGGTTAAAAAAGCAGCTATAGTGTGGCATACAAGCGATAAGCCTCTAAACGTAGGGAAGGCCACTATAACTATAGTATAAGTTAATAACGATTTTATAAAGGATATTATGTTAGGCTACCAGAACAATAAGAAATTTAGGATTCTAAAGGTATAGATTAAATAGATATAAAAGGACGGTTATAAATATATTACTTTAGATAAGGCTAAAAGAGACTAATAACTCCCCTATAAAGAATAACGGCAGCCCTATATAGCTACACTGCTGTAAGAAGTTAACGCCAGAGGACTAATATTTTATATAGCCTTAGATAGTATATATAGACTATATATCCTAAAGCCTTTAGCAGGAAGGGTGTTTACTCTTACTTATAACAGGAAGTTTTACTTTAGGCGTAATAGAATACTGGCTAAACTTTAAGGCTTTTATATTTCTAGAAAAATAAAGTTAGTAAAAGCATATATTACCTACTGCCTAGCGTGCCAGGGTAACTAGATTGATTACTAGAAGGCTGTAGGATCTCTCTAACCTATTATAATACCTAGTATACCTTACTATACTATTTCTATAGACTTTATTACAGATATACTAGAGGTGTTAACCTAAGGTAGCTTTTAGGTAATACCTAACTTTAATGTGTTTAATAGCCTCTATACTGTAACCTATAAGTTTAGTAAGAAGGTCTTACTTATCTTAAGGTATACTAGATATAAGGCTTACTATTAGGCCTAGGTACTTCTTTAGATATTAATAATATGTAATTAGGGCCTGCTAATAGCTATTATTAGTAACTGTAACCTTAAATTTATCTCTACTGTCTAGGTAGGGATATTTAACGCCCTTAAAGTGCGATTATTTATATCTATAGTATATTACCTTTAGACTAATAGCCAGAATAAAAAAACTAACTAGACAGTTAAAATTGCTATACGCTTTTATATATATACTAACCTTAATACCCTATAGATTAATATTCTTATAGCTCTATAACACTTACTTAATAACTTACTAGTAGTTATAGTAAGTTATTTACTAAATAAAGTCGTTCTTAGATTTTACCTTAAGACGGTATTAAAGTATATTAGTAAGGAAGGGCTTCTATTAGAATCTCTTAACGTCTTATACTAGACGTACCAGACAAAAGCACTAGCCCTTATTAATACAGCTAGGGTAATAAGAAAAAAGTAATATAATTATTACTACTGCTTTATAAAGCTTAACGTTAGAGATAAGGTTTTCCTCTAACTAGGTAAAGGCTATTTGCTACCTGGTAAGCCTAAGAGGAAGTGGTCTCCCTAACGCATAAGACCCTTCTATATCACTTAGGTAGTTAGGCTAGAAGCCTGTAAACTTAACTTACCTCTATACTAAAAGGTTTACCTAGTTATATTAACTATATAGTTATAGAAAGCACTAACTAGTAAAAACCTTTTTAGTAGAGAGGAGTTACCTCTAGAGCTAGTAAAGGTAGACAGTATAAAAGAATTTAAAGTTAAATAAATTATAGACTATAAAGTTAACTAAAAGAAGAACTACCTATTAGTTAAGTATCTTATTAAATAGAAAAAGTACTTACTGGTATCTAATATATAGGAACCTTATAAAAACCTTATACCTAACGCTAGTAATATAATAACCGACTTTAAAAAGGTTAAACCTATTAATTAGGCTGTAGAGTATATAAAAAAATAAGGCTAAAAACCTGTGCTAGCAGACTTCCTCTAAACACTGCTATAGTTAGTATTAAAACAGTTATAACCTTTTATAATAATACAGGGAGATACTTAGCCCTATAACTTTATTCTTAATAACAATATTATTTTTTTAACTCTTTTTAATAAAAATAATAATAACCTAAAGATTACTAACACTTTCCCTTTATTAAAATACGTGGCAGTACGGTAGATAATAAGGATATTTATATAGTTTAATATACTAATAAAAATAAAAAGAGCTTCTACCTAAAATAACTAAACTATACCTTCTTTACCTACAGTTACTATTAATAACTAAAAGATAAATTAACCTACTTACTTATAACCTCTATTTTTCTTATTTTTAACCTACTAAACCTACTACTTTTCCTATTACTATTACTAACTTTACTACTTTACTAATATTATTAACTATAACCTATTAATATCACTAAGGTAATAACACCTCTCTTTATTATAACCTTTTTCCTATTTTCCTTATAAACCTTTACCCTCTAAACAAGAAGAAAAGCCAGCTATTATAAGCGCCTTAATCTGGTTCTTACTTATCCTAAGCGATAATAACCCCTTAAACCTAGATACTTATAACTTTAAATAGTACCTTAATAAGAATAACTATCTTATTATTACTAGCCTTTAGGTAGGAAACCCTAACAACTAGACTAACCAGCCTAATAAGACTACTGCTAACCAGGCTAGTAAACACAGCCTTACCCTTAAATTGTCTTTTACTATAGTTAACCAGCAGACCTTCTAGACCTAAAATAAAGAGGAGGCTAATAAGAATAATAATAATAATAGTAAAGATAATAAGGATAATAATAATAAGATGTTTAATATCTCTAGTATTAATAGTAATAAGGTCTTACTGCCTAAAAATATAATAAAGGGTACTAATAATACTGCTAAATATATTAAATTATATAAGCTGTAGCTAAAAGAGTATAAGTAAAAAAGACAGCTTATTTTTAACTAGGCTTAGTAGTAATTCTAGACTAAGGCTATAGCTAAAGGAGGACCTATTAATATTAAGAAGATTAGCATAAAGGTTATAAAAGAAATAAAGAAGTATAACTATATAGAAGAGTTAAAGAAGACTACCACCCTATATAAAAAGATAGCAGCAGATATAACTTAAGAGGAGATTAACTAGTATATAGCGTTAATAACTAAGGTGTTAGGCTATAAGCCTACTAGAGAGGAAGTCCTTAAATAGATCTACACCTATAAAGTAAAGGCTAAAAATAAGGCTATTATAACTAGAAGAATAGGTAATAACGCTAACGCCTAAGTGTAAAAACCTTACACCCTTATAAAGTAGAAAAGCTATAGCTTTAAGCTAGCTATTTCTAGCTGTAAGGAGGCACTTTACTACCTTAAGGAGGCTTTCTATAAGAGTAGTAATAAATCGCTTTAAAAAGAGACTACAGCCTAGATTAAAGCCTTTTATACCTAGCAATAAGGTAACTCTATAGCGTTATAGTAATTATTACTTATATTTAATATATACTTTTATTAGGAAATTACTACACTAATAGATACTATCTTTACTAAATATAAGAAAAGTAAGCTATATACTAAAGATATCTCTAGTAGAGCTATATTAATTAGCTTTATATTTCTCTACTAGCCTAGTCAGTTAAACTCTAAAGTGATAGGCACTTTACTTTTTATCTAGCGCTTAGATAAGATCTTAATCCTTAAGATCTATTACTTATACTAGCTAAAAAAGTAACTTTATACTATTACTAAGCTTAAAAATAATATTATAAAGCTGGCTAAGAAGGTCTATAGCTATAAGGGTAATATTAATAAGAGTAATACTAAAGCTAATATAGCTACTAACCTTATTAAGAACGTTATAGAGAAAGCTAAAGTACTAACTATAGATATTAATAATATTACTGCTAATTTATATAAGAAGGCAGATAAGTCGTATAACTAGGATTAACGCCTTACTAAGCTAAAGACTTAGGCTAAAAAAACTAACGCTAAGGTTACACTTCTTAAGAAGAAAGCTAATAACCTTAACGCCCTTAATAAGTTTAAAAGTAGACTATATAAAGCACTTATTAATAAGGTTAATAAGTTAGTAGAGAAGCTTAACAGACAGGGCGCTACAGCTAACATCTAGACCCTAACCACTTAAACTAAGGCCAGCCTGCCGGCAACCCAGCCAAACCAGAAGGAGAAGCAACCCTATAACACAGAGTTAGACGACCAGCCCCAGGCTGCCATCAAGACTAAGCGCCACCGCCTAAACTTTAGAGACAATAAGTAAGAGGGGATACTATATAGAGGAATAGCAATTTACTACTTTTTATATATTTATATAGGCTACTATTTAGTATATCTTATTTAGTAGAAAAAGATAAGGTCTTTTATAGGGGGGGTACTTATTATAGGATAAGTATTATATATAGTAGATAGATAATAGAGACAGTAGATAACTCTATAGGTATATATCTATTTATATACCTATAGAGTATATAGTCTATTATATAATACCTCCTACTAGGGGAGTTAACCTTAAGAGACTATCTATATGTATACTTATCTTTTGTCTTATGTTAATCGTTTAGCTCCTTGTTATTACTTATCTTGTTTTACTGCTCTGCTGTTACACTTTACCTTTGCACTGCGTCCCTTTACGTTACTATTGCAGTCCAGTGAGTCCTGTCAGATCTGAAACGGCTGTCAGGAGGACTGTGTCAGTTAACCTTACGCTTTTTACCTATAATAGTTATAAGCCTAGCTCTATATAAGACCTCTTTTTAGATAGAGGAGTGTAAAAGTGTCTTTACTATTTGCCTTTAACTAAAGCGACTAGCTATTAATAATATCTATAGTTACCTAACCTAGTGTGCCTAATAATAGGCAGCTTCTTAATATATAGGCAGACTAGCCTATATAGTATATTACTTTTTAAGTATATATAAAGATAGCCTATATCTAGAAGCTTATAAATCTAGATAAAAAGGATATTTCTAAAGATAATATACACCCTTTTAAAAGACTAGACTTCTCTAAACTTATTACTAAGCGTATAGTTAAACTTAAAGCTAATTACTATAAGCGTCTTATAAAGTGGCAGAAAGAAAACTTATTTATAGATATTAACCTTATGCTTTTAATACCTATAAAGTAACTTATAGAAGTATCTATACTTAAGAAGCCTGCTCTTATAAAGTTTAATAATATTAAAGACGACTATAAATAACTAGTTAGAGATTATACTAGTTAGAGCTAGACTAGAATAATAATCCTAGCTAGTTATTAATTTATAAAAACTTTATCTTTTATATAGTTAACCTATAAAAGCTTTTAAACGCCTAAATAAAACAGCTTTATAAGAATAAGATAACTATATAGGCACTTATATATATTCTATAGTAAAACCTAGTACCTTTAGCCTTTATAATAACTTTAGTAGTCTATAAAAAGTATAATAACGTTTTTTTAAAAGCGTCTTAAGGTAATATAGCTTTTATAACCTAATATACAGACTAGCACTAGGCTTACGGCTATACTTATATATATAATATACTTAAGGTCTAAGGAGTCCTGGCAGTAAAAAGCTTCCTAAAAGCTATTAGAACTAGGCTTACTTTAATATAGGCCGCTTAAAACCTAAATAAGCTAATTAGGGATAAAAGTCTTAACCGCCTAATCCTATCTCTAGATAAATATAGAAGGATATTTAAAGTGTTTTATTAGGAGGATACACTTTTTAAAGGTAACAGTAAGGGTTCTAGCCTCTTTATAACCTTTAGTGGCCACTTAGATAAACTAGAAAATAGGAATATAATTAAAAAAAAGTGTCTATATAAGGTAAAGTACTATTAGTATCTATATAAGTATAGTAAGGTCTAGAAAACGCTTATAGGGAAGTTAATCTATATTAAGAAGCTTACTAATAAGGAAGCTATATATATATTAAGGATTAAGTTATATCTTTAGCTTTTAATTACCTCTAGAGAAAATACTAGAAACTTAGCTGGCTTATAAGTAATACTAACTATAGTCGTTTAAATAGGTAAGGCTGTAGAGGATATAGATAATAAAGCTTGTTATAAGTGTAGGACCCTACTGTAAAGTATCCTAGTTAGGTTATTATAGTAACTATCTATAGTTAAGTAAAGAAGGATATAAGCTTACTTAGATTCCCTACTATATCCTTTATACCCTTTAGATAACCCTATATATTATTAAATAATATAGTATATAATAGCTATAGTAGTTACTACTTTATAAATAATAAGGAACTCCTTATTAAAAGATCTTATAAGCCTTATATTAAAAAAGAATTTATTAAAGCTAGTACTACTTATATTTATATCTTAAGTATAAATATAAAAGTTATTAAGAATACCTTTTATAAAAAAAAAAGATATAATACTAAAGATCTTAAGCTAAAAAACGTTAATATTATTAAAGGCTTTTATATTAATATTATATTTAAGGCTTACCTTATAAGAAGCAGTATTTAGTATTATAGGCTAGACGCTACCTTTTACTATAGTAAGCTTTTAAATAGTATAGTAATTACCTAACTAGTTAGAAAAAAGAATCTTATTTTCTTTAAATATAAGCCTATTTCTTCTTACTTTTTTATCTACCTACTAATATAAGTAAGCTCTATAGGCCTTATAATAATAACCTAGTTTAATATTTTACTATATTAAAAGCCTAATTATTAGAAGGCTCTAGTAATAAGGAATAATAATGCCGACCTTTGGCACCTCTAAGTAGGCCACCTTGGCCTTAAAGCCTTTTAGCACTTAGTCTATAGCGCTTAAAGGGTAAAAATTAAAGGCCCTTTAAGGGTCTAATATAAGCACTATACTGTAATATATATACAGAAGGTTATTTTTAAGACGCCTTTAGAAGACTAAGTAATAAGACTATACTATTAGATCTTTTAAGACCTATTTAACTTTCTAGCCTTATTTAGAGGCTATTTCTAGCTGCTTATTATTAAAGATAAATACTTTATAAGACTTTTTAGTTTTCTTTTTAAAAATAAGATAGTAAATAAGGTCTTTAAGGTTATTTATAACTTTAAAATCTAAGTATAATATTAATATAGCCTAGTAATCTATAAGATATAAATAGATAATAAAAAAGCAGTTATTAGTATAAAAAGTAAAACTGCCTTTAAATAGTAAATAATAGACACTAGTATTAACTTTAAGCTTTTATTAGTATATATAAAAGAACCTATAGGAGGTATAAAGCGTATAAGACTTAAGATTATACTATATAGTATAAAAATAAAAACTATAGTAGGTCTATTAAAAGGACTATAAGATAAATACACTTTTACTAATATATTTATATATAATATTAGCCTATATTAAGACACAGTATAGAAACTACCTAGCTAGGTTAAAAAAAGATAGTTTTAGTAGCACTTTAGATAATAAGTACCTAAGTATATCTATAAGATAACTTAAGACTTATATCTACACTAGAGAGGTATTTATACCTATAGCTATAAAGCTTACCTACTCTTAAGAGATAAAAAAAAAAAAGTAAAACACTAACACTTTAAAATGTTTTTATATAGGTATATTAGATACCTTATTAGGTATATAGCTAATAGTTATAACCTATATAGGATCTAGATCCTTACGCTTAACTAGGTTATAATTATATATAACGTTACCTTTAATAAATTAAAATTCTATTTAAAAAAAAATAAAGCAGAGGCCTTACCTATTACTATAGCTAGCTTTATTATAAAGGATATTTAAAAACCTATAAGTATAATAAGTATAGTTCTAAAGCTACTTAAAGCTCTTAATATTAAAAAAAATAACCTTCTTAAGTATACTAAACAGCTTAAATAACTAGTTAAAACCTAGTCTTTAGTCTCTATATTAAAAGACATTTTAACACCTAAAACAGCTTATAAAAGTATAAGACTAATAACCCCTAAGCTAACTCCTAACCCTAAAAGCATACTAAAGGCTATAAGAGGGGATACTACTAGGGTAAAGACTAATAGTATAAAGACTACTATAGTTATAAAGACTATTAACCTAAAGACTATATCTAACAGTAAGACTAGTGTTAAGCACTTAGACCTAAGTTTAAATAGGCTAAATAGACTAAAGGTAACGTTAGAGACCTTAATGCTGCTAGACTGACTATAGAGAGGGAAAATAAAAGACTATAGCCTGCCTATAAGGTAAAGTTAGTACTAGCTAAAGCCTAGACAGCTTTTTACCACCTTATATAGCTTTACTAGATATACTAGAGATAATAAAAACGATTTTAAATAGTATTTTAATATAGACTTTATCTAGACCTACCTTTCTAATTAAGAGACAGACTAAAAAGATAATCTTATATACTATATACTTTATAAAGTGCTATATATAGTAGTATAATATAACTAAGTTAGTTATAAAGCGACTACTAAAGCAGTAGTAATAACAGCTAATAACCTTTTAAAAGCCCTAAACACCTAGAAAAAGCTTTTTAACCTCCTAACTGTATTATATAACCTATTTATAAAAGCAGCCTAATAGGAAATAAAGAAGCTAATAGAGAAAAGTATCTAGAAGGTTATTAATAGACTTCTAACGTATATAAAGCTACTTCTTTTAAAGTAGGTATTTATATATAAACTAGATTAATATAATAGGCTAGACTGCTATAAAGTAAGGATCTATATCTATAGAGACCTCTAAGTAGCTATAATATATAATACTTATATAGCTATACTTATAGTAAAGACGTTTTAGCTGGCTATTACCTTAATAGTACAGTTTAACCTAGAGATATTTTAATATAATATTATAAACGTATTTTTAAACGCTTATATTAATCTATATAATAAGCTAGTTACTTATAAGCTTCTAGATAAATTTAAAATTAAAAAGAAATACGTTTAACTATATAAAGCGCTTTATAGACTATAAGATATATTTTAACTTTAGTATAAAAAGCTTTTTAGTATACTAAGACGCCTTAGACTTACTTTAGCTATAGAAAAACCTTAGCTATATTAAGATCTAAAACACTAAATTATTATTATCTTCTATATAGATAATATTTTTATTATATTTTATAGAGATAATACAGTCTATATAGCCACTATAGTTAATAGTATTAAGGCAGCTTATAAATTAAAAGACTAAAGACTAACAGAATACTATTTAGGCGTCTATATACTATAAGACTAAATAAAAAAAAAGATCTTTTTTACCTATAATAGCTATATTAAAATAATAGTAAAGAAGCCTAACCTTATAGATATTATTTATCTAGCTATACTACTGTCTATAACTATACTAACAGTATATAAAGGTAAAGCTATAGCTATAGATATTAAAACCTTTTAAAAGAAAGTTAGTTTTATCCTTTATATAAGTATTTTTATACGGCTAGATACAGCGTTTATATTTATACTGCTCTTAAGGTCCCTTATAAATCTTAGTCCTAAACACCTTTAGTTAATTAATTAGATAATTTAATCCCTTTATAAAACCTACTACCTTACACTAAGCTTTAGAAGCTTAAGGGGTAAAAAGATACTATAACTGCTAGTAATAATTATAGTAAGTAACACTTTCTATATAGATAATAAAGAAATATATAGATTATTATAAGGCTTTATTATAATACTCTTTAGAGGACTAATACAGTAGAAAGCCTTAAGACAGCTAATAGTAATAACCTTAATAACTAAAGTAGAGCTTCTCTCCCTATAGGAAATAGTAAAAAAAGTTATAGCGCTATAAAGACTCTTTTATAAGCTAGCTTTTAACTTTAAACAGCCTTATACTGTCTTTTATAATAATAAGTAGATAATTAGACTAGTTATAGTAACTAATAAAAAGATTATAACCTGCCTCTATTATATAGATATCTAGAATATATAGCTTTATTAGAAATATACTACTAGCCGTCTAGAAATAGAGTATATAGCTATAAAAGATATACTAGCAGACAGTCTAATAAAAAACCTTTTATAAAAGAAGTTTCTAGACTTTAGAGTATATCTTAACTTAACTAATATATATAAAATAATTATAAAAAAGCTTTAAAATAGTAAAAGAAAATAACTTAATTTAGGGCTATAGCCTAGCTTATTTAGGTATATATAAGACTAATTCCTACCCTAAAAGGTAACTATAACTCTAGCCTATAGGCTATTAAAAAGACTATACCTTATAAGGCCTCTAAAGAAAAAATTTTACCTTATAGGGTTTCTAAAAAAAAAAAACCGCCTAAAGGCAGTATATAGTAAGAGTTAATTACTAGCAGTAACAAAAGACTATAATCTTCTGCTTAATAGAGTTAAAGATTATATAGCCCTTTATAACTAGAAAGGTAAGGTATACTAAAGCGTTACTATTACCTTCTAGCCGAGAGAGACCTAGGCTTAGGTTTAAAAGAGGTTAAAGACCTTTAGGAATAATACTTTAAAAGTCTTTTTCTTATTCCTCCTTATTACCTCCCTTACCAGCCTTATAGAGAGCCTTATAAATATTACTATAGCAGCAGCTTAGCTTTTAAAGATAACAGTTAACTAAGATCTAATATACTAATATATTAGGACTAAACTTATAAAAGTAAAAGCCTTTTTACCTTAAGTAAAAAAGGCTAAAAGCTTTAAGATAAATCCTATAGCTAATTTAGGCGCCTCCTTATAGGTATAATGTTACGACCTAACAGACTACAGGCAGCCAGAAGGCCTACCAGGCCCTGGAAGCACAGGCGGCACAGCATCTTATAGACTAATAGAGGGATAACTCCCTATAGAATAAAAGAACTATAGATAAGTTATATAACGATAAGATTAGATAAGATCTATACGTTAAGAATATAGACGCTATATACTTAGTATATAGACGCTATACAGGAGATATATAGGTGCTATACCTTAGGCATACAGCCTTATATATTAATATAAAGATAAGGACTTATATATAGGGCAGTCTTAGACGCACTTAAGGATAAACTTTTATAGCTTTTTAGTAATTAACTTATAATATATTCTCTAAATACTTTTTAATATCTAACTTAGTGATTTATTAATAAAAAGCTATATAAGCTACCTTTATAACTATTAACTACCTAACTAATTACTAAGTGCTTAATAGACTAGTAAGCTAATATTACTATTACTAAGTATTAACTTTAGCTATACTATTAGTAGAAACCCTACTATCAGATTACTAACTATAATACTTTAATTACTTCTATTAAGTAAGTTAACCTTAATACTTACCTAACAGTATAATAATAAGATATCTATACTATAAACTACTTCTACCTCGTCTAGCTCTGGTAAAGGGAAAGCCCTGGCTACCCCTATATACAGCTTAGATAACAAGATAAGAGACGCTAAAGCCTTAGATAAAGAACTAGGCTACACTTAGTAAGCCTATAATATTATCACAGGTTAAATAGAAAAAAATAACTCTAATATAGCTAAATTATAGATAATAATTAATAAGCTTAGCAGTAAGCTTAAAGATAAAGGCAGTAAAGTCTATAAACTTTAATTTATATTTACTATAACCCTTACTAAACTTAAAAAAAAAAAAAAAAAGACTACTAAGCTTAAGGAAGATAACTAAACCTTATAAAGGGCAGCTAATATTATTATAACCCCTATAGAAAGACGTAATAAGCTTAAACTTAATTTACCTAGTACTTATAACGGTACTAGCAGATAACTAAAAAGATTCTTAATCTAAGTATATACCTATTAGACCTTTTATATTACTAACTTTAGAAATAAAACTAAAAAGGTTATTTATATAAGAACCTTTTTAAAAGGGAAGGCTTTCTTTTAATATAAACCCTACCTAGAGGAATTTCTTAAAAACAGTAAAAATCTTTTAATCTGCTCCTTTAAAACGTAATATATCTTTAGAAGTATAACCGGCTTTATAAAAGCCTTATAATTACTATTTTAAGACCCTAGTAAGAAATAACAAGCTAAGCGTAAGCTGTCTAGCCTATAGCAGACTAAGGCAGCCTTACACTATACAGCTAAGTTTAGGAGACTTACTGCTAGACTTAATATTATCTAGAAATCCCTAATTTTTATATTCTACTAGAGACTTAAAGACGACGTTAAAGACAAACTTATTAAGATTATAAACCTACTAGAAGACTTCTTATCCTATATTAAACTTATTATTAAGATTAACACCTGCCTATATAAACGGTATAAAAAGAAAAAAGAGATATAGAAGCTAAACGCTAATATAGGCAAACAGTACGCTTAAAGACCTAAGCAACCTAGTTAGTAAAATAAAAAATATAATAACTAGTAGTAAATATATAATAATTAACTAAGTATATCTTATAGGTAATATATAAGACTAATAGATATTAGCGTTACTAAAAAATAAGATAAGTAACCTATATAAGATCCTAATACTATTAAATACTTTAACTATAAAAAAATAAGACACTTTACTTAAAACTGTAAATAACCTAAACGGCTTTAGAATAAGCTACTCTCTAAAAGCGTTAAGAAAGCTAGTATAGCTTAAAGAGAAATCCCCTATATATAACTTATATAGACTGCCTGCTATAATAACGACTGCCTTATACACCAGGATAGTAAGGAGTAAGCAGGATAGTACCTAATAGAATCTAAAAGTAAAACTATAGCTATTACCTACTGACATAGTAAAAAAGGCAAAAAGGCAATAGATATATAAAATTATAAACTTATTATAAAGCTTATAGAGACACATAACTAATTACAGATATAACCCCCTACCCTACTTAACGTTAAGAAACTAGAACTAGTAGAAGAACAGCTAGAATAACAGATAGCCGCCTAGGACGACTACAATAAGCTTAAGGCGCTTAATAAAAACCTACTATACTAAGTTATTAAGACTATTATAGTTACTAGAAAATAATAACTTAAAGAAGTCTAACGGTCTAAGGAAAGGAACTAGTAACTAATTACTAAACTTATTTAAGTATAAGACGCAGTATAAGAGTAACTCTAGAAACTATA
This sequence comes from Colletotrichum somersetense, assembly GCA_030867255.1. Classification (NCBI taxonomy): domain Eukaryota; kingdom Fungi; phylum Ascomycota; class Sordariomycetes; order Glomerellales; family Glomerellaceae; genus Colletotrichum; species Colletotrichum somersetense. The sequence goes on along the minus strand of MU843796.1, from coordinate 12,120 downwards.
TATAGCAGACACTTTAGAAATTATTAATAAATAACTCTAATAATAAATTAAGGCGTAAGGTAACTACTAAAAACAATACGCGCTTAAATAAGATATAAAAGGAACTATATTTAAGAGGATAAAGATAGAGACCTAACTAACTAAGATAGTAGCGGTTAGAAGAAAAGCTATAACTGTTACGACTTAATAAGTTACAGGCGATAGTTGCCCCACCTAGCAAGACAGACCAGCAGGCACTATAACCTTTATATAAATAACGGAAGGATAACTCTCTAGAATAGAAGAACTATAGATAAGTTATATGGCGATAAGATAAAGTAATCACTCTATAGGACCTATTAAGCGATTACCTAGACCTATTAAGCGATTAGTAGTACTTACTAAGCGCTTAATAGGGTATATAGAATAATTAGAACTAATAGGATTAATAATTATAAGTCTAAAGGATAATATTAGGACTTATATATAGGATAGTGTTGCGATGTTAACTATTGCCGAGCTATCGGAGTTATGGGGCTTAACCCCGATAACTTACCACCGGACTATTAGGCCTCCGGCCCTCTGACGGATCCACTTAAGCTACGGTAGATAATAGCTGGCCGCGTAACTGGCCAGCCGTAATAGCTCCTTCTATTTAATATATATAATAGAGAACCACTAAGTTACCCCTACTATTTGTTACAGCTACCGATACGTACGGTTAACTGTATTACTAACCCTAGTAATTTTAACACTAATTAGTGGTTATTTTTACTAGTAACCACTTAGTGATATTTACTATAGATCAGTAAGGCTTTATAAAAAAAGGTAATTTATATTATTAACTATTTATAAGGCCTAAAGTAAGTAACTACTAAAAAACGTTACTATAAATACCCTTATAACGTCGATTTTGCTATATACCTATTATAGGTTAATTTATATTACCTAGTAACTTATCCCCTTAATTTATAGAGAGCGGTGTAAATTTACATCTTTTACGTAACTAACTGACTTTATTACTTTATAAGAAATTACCTCTTGACTGTAAAAAACACCTAACTTTATATACTAACTAATAGTTAAATTATTAACTAATTAATTAGTAACTATCACTTTATTACCTCCCTCCTTCCCTTACTATAATATCTAGTTACTTACTTTCTTCTTCTTATATATCTATTTTCCTTACTGTTAACAGTAACTTTACTTTAGCTAATATAACAGCACTCTTTTCTTTACCTAAGTTTCTATTTCCTTAAGCGCTACCGTAACGGTAAGTATTTTACCTAAGTATCTCTTTAAGTCTGCTAATATAACAGCACCTAACGTACCGTCTTTATTAAGGCTATACTTAGCGCTACAATAAGTTAGACCTTAAGTCGCTTTTGCTAAGTGTTATTTAAGTCTGCTAACCTAAAGGCACTAAGTTTCTCCCCTATCTCTACTATTAAAAACGGTAGAAGGGCTATATCTGCCCCTATAGTAGTATAAGGCTATATCTACCCCTACAGCACTATAGAAGATATCTATACCTAAGAAGTATAAAAGTCTACTAAAGTCTACTACTGTAACAGTACTATTACCTATAAGCTTAACCTTAAGTCGTTTTTCCCTAAGTTATCTATAAGCTTAACCCTAAGTTGCTTTTCCTTAAGTTATCTATAAGCTTAACCCTAAGTCGCTTTTTCCTAAGTACCTAAGTCTATATAGTTACCTATACTACTAGCGGTAAATCCCCTAATAAACGTATACGCCCCCTGGTCTGCTAGGGGAAACATATATATTTAAGAGGTAGTTAGGCTAACAGAAGGTAACTGTAAGTAAGCCCTTAAGATAAGCGACTATAACAAGCTTATAAGTAATAAGTCCTATATAGTTAACTATAGTTAACATAAAGAGAAACATAGTAAATATAAGTAACCTACTAATATAAAACAGTAAGTAGTAGAGATTAACTGCCTATACCTAGTACTAAAAGCCCTCTATAAGTATATTATCCCTACCTAATAGGGAGATAACTATATTATAGACCTTCTATATACCTTTACGCTAAAATAATAAAGCCTTGCCTTTACTACTATTACCGCCTATTATATCGGTAAGTATAAGCATAACGACTACCTAGGCGGTAAAGTATAGTTATAAGCCTAAAAAGATTTTTTTAACTGGTCTATTAATAACTTTAAGTTATTATACTGTAATATAGTAAATAAACTCTATGACTGCCTTATTAAATAAGGAGTCTAGATCGATTAGAGGAAGAATACGTTAATCGCTTAATAGGTATATAAAACGACCTATAAGGAGGAACGCATCGTCTAGAATAATAAAATAATTAAAACAGCTGTATAATTACTATATAAACTCTGCTAATAACTTAATAACCCTAATTTTATTAATAATCTTAAAGATTAAAGGATACTGCTATATATATAATAGGTACTTACTCTATAAAACTTACTGGTAATAACCTATAAGACTTTATATAATAACCTATTGTTTACACCTCTGCCTCCAGCCTTATTACTACTAAAACCCTATATCGCCGCGTCAGTCTATACCTTACGCGTTATAACTACTAAGCCCTTATAAGAATCGTTATTAACAGTAGTAACGTTATATAGCCTGTCTCTAAAGTAATTAACAGACCTTATAAAGCTATACTCTAATAACCTAAGCTTAAAGTATAGCAGTAGCCTATATAAAACTATTAACTTAAAACTCTCTATTTTCTATAACTTATATATCTATATAGGTATATTATAGAAGCACTATAGAGCAGTAGTAATAGTAATACTATAAGGTAATATATATAGGTATTACTTATCCTTACTATATAAGATAACAGTTAATTTTAATAGTCTTATAGTAAAGCTAAAAAAATAATTTAAAGGCAATAAGGTATACCTTGCCTGCCTTAGTAAGCTCTGCTGTACCTCCTTTAGCTTAATTGCTTATAAGAACCCTAATAAGAGCAAGCTTAAGGTCCTTAAGTTACTTATTAAGAAGGTTAACTAACTTGTTAAGGTAACTATATATAATAGTCTACCTAAGGATAAGGAATACTGCTAGTAACTTATTACTTACTGTAGCGGTATACCTAAGTGCTTAGTGGCTTTACTTAGCTTACTGGCTACGTTTACCAGCCTCTATATATAATTACGTAGCGGTATAGTAAACGCCTTACTCTACTAAAAAACAAGAGCATAATACCTTACTGCTAAACCTACCCCTAATAACGACTAATACTAGGTTAACTGTAAGTATAACGGTTAATATAACCGCTAAGCAGACTCTTAGTAATAACACAGCTTTTTATAAGGTAACCACATTAAGAACCTATACTAAGGTAACTTAAAAAAAAAGTGCTTTATCTATAATAAAACGGGTTATTAGTTAATATAGTATATATAAGAAAAACGACAGGCTTTATTTAACCGATATAAAAGCACTTACTTTACTAATACCTTATAAGCTACCTTTAGCTACTTTCTTATTAACTATAAAGGCAACAACCTAAATTATCTTAAAAAAGCAAGTGGTAATAAAGACCTATACCTACCAGACGATAAAGACTATAAAGATACTGTATTCTTTACGTCTACTGCTTTCTTTAGTAAGAGCTTAATTAACAGTCCCTCTACCTTCTTAAAATTACGTAACTAAGTAACTCTTTATACTATCACTAGTGTAAACTAGTGTAATAAGGAGGAGTATATTAAATCTACTAAAAACAGTAATATTTTTACCCTTAATAGCCGCTACTCTATAATAACCTTTTAGGGTATTATCCTAGATACTAAGGCAGCTAGAGTATCTACAGCCGGCTAACGGTAATACTTTGCCCTTTAAAGGCACCTTGGCCATAAGATACTACTGGATATTACCTGCGCTGGTAAAGTAAATATTCGCTTTAGTAGCAGTAAGTGCTTTAAATCTACCGGTGTAATTTATATACCTACCCTACTTAGTTAACTACCTTTTTATATTATAACCTTTAATACGCTATTTCTCCTCTATTTATAAGATATAGACTATATTAGTGTAAAATTTAATAACCTTACTAACTAACTTATTTAAGGCGATACTATTATACTAGTTATTTAGAAATAGGGTTACCTATAGATATTTTTAAAACTACCTAAAAGAATAATTATAGAGTAACACCTTACTAACGTTAAATTATACTAAATATACTGTCGCTTTAGCTACTTATTAGTCTATTGCCTCTATAAACTGCTAGAGTATATAGGTAATACCACTAAGATATTAGCAATTAAAGAGATTAATAAGTACTGCCGCCACTATTAACTTAACTTAAAGGCCTCTAGTTACTTTAAGTTTACTTTATATAACGATTATAAATTTAACTATAAAATCCTTATTAACGTAATATACCTTAATAGTAATAAGCTAGTGCTTTACGTCGTTAATTTAGTAACTACTTTTAATACGGCAAGATTCTTATAATCTGTTACTGCTAAGTATATATAGGAAGCTCTATAAATATATTAGATTAATATATATCTTAGTCTACCTAATTAGATAACTACTAACGCTAGCCTAAATTTTTATACGGCTAAGTTTAAATATGCCGCCTATAGGTTATCTATTAATATTAAAGAGGCGCCTATTAAGGCCTATTACAGTATCGGTAAAGTTAAATAATATTATACAGCCCTCTGCCGTACGTATAATATTATCTATATAGAGAGTAATACTAAACCTAAAGTTACCTTATAATTAGCAGTAAAATCGATTAATAATACCGCTGGCCTAGATAGTCTTATCCCTACCCTTCTTGTTTTTAAGGTATACCCTTATATTACTAAGGACTTACTACCTGCCGCTATAACTACCTAATAAGCTAAAGCAGTAAAAAAAGCTATAACTATAGTATAATAACTTTATACTAAAAGGTAAGTATATAAGGCGCTAGCTATACGTAATAGACCTAACACTACTAATACCGTTACACTCCTAATTTAATCGCTTATCTATATATAGCGTAAGAAAAATAGGTAGTAAGGTCCCTTCTATTTTATTACTAATAATAGTACTACTTATACTATTAAGTTACCCTAAAGACTAAAAGACTTTTATATAACTGTAGTAAAACTATATTATATTTAAAAAGAGCTTTAACTAGAGCCGCCAGCTATAGAGAGTATGCCTACTAACTAACCTGTAAAAGCGTAAGGAGGCCCTATAAGTATACCTACTAACCACCTTAGTCCTAATATTAACAAGCCTATAGGGGAAATCTGTAATACTATTATTATTAGTAAAAAGCTATTACTATTAAGAAGGCGCTACAGCTAACTGTAAAAGTACCTGCTAATAACATTTATTACTAAGATATACCCTACCTTTAATAACGCCTTCCTTACATAAAAGAATAAGCTGACTATACGCTTACTATTAAGCTGTGTAAGAAAGGTATTATTATAGCCCTAGGTAAGCCCTTTAAAGAATCTAACTAAGCTAAGGTAAAAGGCCTTATTAACTAAAGTATATTTTATATTACCCTATATAATAAGAATGCCTATAGTAGGATTTAGATCTTTAAGTTAAGACTTATATATAAGGTAAAAGGTAAAAACAAAAAGCCCTATAAGAAATTATAACTTATTATCTAAGGATATACTAATAACAGTAAGAAGGTTATTTTTATATAGTTACCTACTATCTAATATATAGCTTAGTAATTACTCCTTACCCTTACTCTTTTACTATTATAATATAGTTTTATCTTCTAGCTACACAATATCACCTAAGTGTATACCTAATTAGCTACCTCCTTTAAGTATATTATTTTTACCTGACTACCTATAGAAATTTACTATCTCTACCCTAGTAATATAATTATAGTCGTTTTAAAACTGCTATACAGTATTACTAAAGCAGGCACCTACTAGTAGGTAACATATAGCAGCTATTATAGAGAAAACCTTAAGATAGATATATTAACCTTTAACCTTTACCTGCTTATTTTATTACCTAATAATAATAACTTTAGCCTTATTAGTATATAGATAGATAATACTATCGGCCTTATAGATAAGAAATTCTCTACCTAAAAGGAGAAAAAGCTTAAGAAGGCCACTTTTATAGTAAAACCTAAGTAACTACTTACTGCTAATAACTTTATTACCTTTAACAGCAGTATGTTATTACTTACTAGTAACGGCAAGCTTACTTTTTACTAGAAGGACTAAGGTAAGAAGCTACAGCCTGTCGACCTAGATTTACCTACAGCCTAGCAAGATTACGTCTAGCAACACGCCTGTAGTATATATATTACTTCTATCTGCCAGCCTAAGGCTTACTTTAATTACTCTATTACAGTATAACACTAATTACCTGTAGCAGAGAAGATTAAAAGCCTTAACCGCTAAATTAAATAGTAAATAGATAACCTTAACTACAGCTTACTTTTTTAACTACTTAACCTTATAACTATTAAGCTTTTTATATTTATTAACAGCTTATTTATAAATAACTATAACCTTATATTATAACTTAGATTTATTATTATCCTTACTAATAAGTAAGTTAATAAGCAAGATACTGCTAACAGTAACTGTTTTACCTTAACCGGTAATATTATCTACTTTAGCTTAATAAAGTGTAAATAGGTTATATAAAACGTTTTTACCTTTAAGATCTACAGGATAGTTACTAGTACTAACGTTACCTATACAATAGGCACTACTTTTATAATAATTACTAACCGCTTTAAGCTACTATAGATACTTATAATACTCTATACTAACTTATACTCCCTCTATAAGTGCCTTATAAAACTTAGCACTATAAAAGAGAAACGCCTTATAATAGATATTATAGCCCTCTGCTAGTCGTATAAGCGACGTAAGATCTATAAGATATAATAGATTTAAGGTAGTAATAACCTAGCAGATAGATTTATAAAGTTATTACTAAATAAGGCGCTAGAGGAGTTAGTTAATAACAGACAGTTAGATATATAGATAAATAGATAGGTTTTATATATATAAATAGTTATATAAACAAAAAGTATTAAATACTTTTTAGCTTCTTATTTTATTACGTTTTTAGGCTTTTTATAGCAGTATAGATAAGAAGGGATTTTATAGTACTTTACCACTATAGAAAGTTACTAGTGTTACGATGTTAACTATCGCTAAGCTATTAGAGTTATAGGGCTTAACCCTAATAACTTACCACCAGACTATTAGGCCTCCGGCCCTCTGATAGATCCACCTAAGCTACAGTGGATAATAGCTGGCCGCGTAACTGGCCAGCCGCAATAGCTCCTTCTATTTAATACGCATAATAGAGAACTACTAAGTTACCCCTACTATTCGTTACAGCCACCGATACGTACGGTTAACCGTATTACTAACCCTAGTGATTCTAACAGATAGACTTAGATATACTTAAGGACAGACTTCTTTAGCTTTTTAATAATTAACTTATAATATATTCTCTAAATACCTTTTAGTATTTAAATTAGTAATTTAGTAATAAAAAGCTATATAAGCTCTTTTTATACCTACTAACTACCTAACTAATTACTAAGTAATTAATAGACTAATAAGCTAATATTACTATTACTAAGTATTAACCTTAACTATACTATTAGTAGAAAACCTTCTATTAGATATCTAACTGTAATACTTTAATTACTTTTATTAAGTAAGTTAACCTTAATACCTACCTAACAGTATAATAAGATGTCTACCCTAAAGATAACCTTTACTTTCTAAGGTTTTAGCCTTAAAGGCAAAAAGAAAACCCTAGTGACCCCTAGAAGGAACCTAGAATAAGAAGTAGAGGACGCTATAGAAATCAATAACAGGCCTATCCTGCTGACCTTTAGCTTTAATAAGGACGGTAAAACTATTCTTATAGAGAATTAGTACTTTATAATATAAAAGGTTATTAAGAGAAATACTAAGTATAACTAATAACTTATTAATATAGTTAATAGTAATACTAGTAAGCTAGAGCAGTTAGAGAACGCTATTAGGATAAGACCTAACCCTATTAAGATATAAGAACTAAAAGAAATAATTTAGACCTTTTAAGGCGCTACTAACATTATTAAAACTCTTATTAAAACGTATAATAAACTTAAGCTTAACAGCCCTTAAGGGTTTAATAAAACACCTAGTTAACTTAAAGGATTCCTTACCTAGGTATAAGCCTACTAGCGCTTTTATAATATAAGCTTTTAAAATAAACTAGAGAAGGTTATTTATACTGTATTATTTCTTAAAAGAAAAGCCTTAATATAGTTTAAACCTTATCTTACTAACTATATAACTAATAAATAAGATATACTAAAAAATAAAACCTAAGAAATATTTTATAATTATAAAGGTTTTAAGAAAGCCTTACTTTCCCTATTTTAAGACACTAATAAGAAGTAATAAGCAGAATAAGAACTAGCCTACCTAAAGCAGAAGTAAGCAGCTTCTACTTATACTGCTAAATTCTATAGGCTTACAGCCAGACTTAATATTATAAATAAATCCTTTATCTTTATATTCTACTAGAGACTTAAAGAAGAAGTAAAAGACAAGCTAGTTAAGGTTATAGACTAACCTAAAGAATTCCTTAAATATATTAATCTTACTATTAGAATTAATATATAATTATATAAATAAAAAAAGAAATAAAGAGAAAGTAGACGTCCTAACTCTAATATAGGAAAGAAATACGCCTAAAGACCTAGACAGCCTAACTAGTAAAATAAAAGACAGGATAACTACTAGAAACCTTAGAATAACTAACCTAGCACTTTATAAAGATATTATACTAGACCTATAGACGTAAGTATAGCTAAGAAACAAGATAAATAACTACTATATAATATTAAAACTGTTAAATACTATAACTATAAGAAAATAAGATATTATATAAGTAACTATAAATAACTTAAGCGACTTTAGTATTAGTTACTTCTAGAATATATTAAGTAAGACAGTATTTACCTATCTTTATCTTTAATTATAAGTACCTTAAGATATAACTTAAATAAACCCCTTACTATATAAGCCTATAATAATAAAACTACTATATAAAAGGAAGAATAATACCTTTTTTATAAAATTATAAAAGATACTAATAAGTAAAAGCTCTTATTCTATAGGATAAGAGATATAGATATTAAAAGCAAACTAGTAGTAATATATAAAGAAAAACCTATATTTAGAGACTATAAACACCTAGACCTAGAACACCTTTTATACTAAAAGGTATTTTAGGCTAACTATATTTATAATAAATACACTAAGTATAAAAGAAAAAAAGGCGTCTATACCTTTTACCCCTATAGATTTAATATAATACCTATAGTTTAGTACTATACTAATAAAGATCTATATATATAAAAGATTAAGGAATATAGGTAACAGACTATCTACTTTAAACTAAGCCTAAGGTATCCTATACTATATATAAAAAAGAAAACTATATATTAGTTATAATATATATATAATAAATATAAACACCACTATATAGGAAAAATAAGAGTATAAAGGATCTAGAATAAAGCTAGACCCTTTTAAGATAAGATAAAAAATAAGAAACACTGACTATAGAAAGGGTATAAAAGGTAATAAAAGAAAAAAAGTCTTTATACTTTATAATAATAAGTGACTATAGTAATAAGTATCTAGTGCTTACCGCCCTTATTAATAGGCAGCCTATATAAGTCGTTATTAATAGTAAAGTATAAGTAAACTTAATATTACTAAAAGTGGTAAATTAATAGAAGATTATATAGTAATATAAAGATATAACTTATAATCTTAAGACTGTTAAAAGGAAAATAGTTAAATATAATAGTAGAATTATTAATAAGGAAACAGTATAACTTTAAGTTATAATTTAAGGCTATAATAAATAACTAACCTTTAATATTATAGATATAAGAGAAGCAGACGTTATATTTAGAATCCTATAGTTATAGAAAAACAACCTAGTAATAAATTAAAGAACAGGCTAACTCTAATAGACAGATTTAGCTATAAGGTAGCGTTATATCCTGTAACCCCTAAGTAAACCTAAGCGACTAAAAATATATATTATATATATTAAAAGGATTAAGCCTATAAAAGAATAGTAACTTACGTCTATAGTGATAATTAAAAATATAATATAGAATAAAGAGAATTTAGAGGAAGACTATCTTAATATTATACCTCTTAAATATAGATAATTTACTAAGCTGTTTATTAAAGAACTAGAAACAGGCTTACCTAAGTATAGACTATAGGACTATAAGATTTAAATACTTAAAGGGAAAACACTAAAGTTTAAGCCGATCTATACGCTTAACCTAATAGAAAGAGAAACACTTAATAAATAGCTAGATAAAAACCTAGTAAAAGGTTATATTAGACTATTTAAATTACTAATAGGATATCTAATCTTATTTATACTAAAGAAAAATAAAAAGCTATAACTTTATATTAACTACTATAGACTTAATAATATTATTAAGAAGAATAGCTACCTACTACTACTAATTAGTAAATTATAAAACCTTCTATATAAAGCTAACTGTTTTATAACACTTAACCTTAAAGGAGCCTATAACCTTATACGTATTAAGGAGAGAAATAAATAAAAAATAGTATTCTATATATAATAAGGACTGTTTAAGATACTTCTTATACTATTTAGGCTTACTAATATACCTACTATATTTTAGATAATAATAAATTATATCTTATAAGAAAAGCTAGATATCTTTATTATCTACTATTTAGATAATATCTTAATCTTTTATATAGACCTTAAAGAATATAAAGAATATATATATTAGGTACTTAATAAACTTTAAGAAGTAAAACTTCTAGTTAAACTAAAAAAAAGTAAATTTTATATATAAGAGGTAGATTATCTTAGATATATAATCACACTAGGTAAAATTAGAATATAAAATAAAAAGATAAATACAGTTAGTAACTAGCCTATCTTAATAAATATTAAAGAAGTTTAATTCTTTCTTAGATTTATTAACTTCTACTAGAGATTTATTAGGAAATTTAGTAATATTATATAACTAATATAATAACTTATAAGGAAAAATATAGAATTTATATAGATAAAAGAATATTAATAGTTATTTAAAAAGATTAAGAACCTTATTATATTAGAACTAGTCCTTAAAATACCTAACCCTAATAAACAGTGTAAAGTAGAAGTTAATACTTTAGACTTTACTATAGGCAGACAATTAGGATAATAAGATAAACACAGTAGACTTTACCCTTACGCCTTCTATTTAAAAACACTTTCTAGACTAAAACTAAACTACTAGATTTATAATAAAGAGCTAATAGCTATTATTCATACCTTTTAAGAATAAAGACCTTATCTGTTAGGAACTAAACACTAAGTTATTATCTATTTAGATTATAAGAACCTTATATAACTTTACTACTTCTAAAGTCCTTAATAAAAGATAAATCTAATAGTTAGAGTTCTTATTAGAATATAACTTTAGAATTATTTATTATAAAGGAATAAAAAATAGAAAAGCTAACACTTTTAGTAGAAGAACAGACTATAAAGTCTAAATACTAGAGGAAATAAAAGTTATTTTTAAATATAACGATAATAGTAATATTATACTAGCCTAAAAACTTATTATAATTAGTAGATAAGTTAATACCAGTATAACTAGCAGAATAATAGCTAACTAAATCTGTAAGATATATAGTGCCAGGGCATATAGATATTAAGGCCTACTAAAAATATATAAATATATTTAATAACACTATAATAAATAAGTTATATAAAATAAAGTGGCTTTAGTAATTAAGGACTATAAACTTTAAAGAAAAAGTAAAAATAGTCTCTATAAGCTATATAGATATATTTAACTGCTACTAATACTACTAAAGATATAGTATTTAATCTCTCTAGACTTTATTATTAAATTACTAAAGTTAAAAGAACTACTTATAAAGGTATTATTTATTAATATCTTAGTAATAGTAGACAGACTATTAAAATATATATACTTTATCCTATATAAGGAATTAAGTATAGCTAAAAAACTTATATATATATTCCTTAAGTATATTATTAGTAACTATAGCTTACTATAAGAAATTATATCTAATAGAGATAAGTTAT
>MU843795.1:0-27693 GCA_030867255.1 Colletotrichum somersetense | reverse complement strand
ATGAGAAGGGCTCTTTTCACGGCCGTGGGAAACGGGCCCCATGAGAAGGGCTCTTTTCGCGGCCGTGGGAAACGGGCTCCATGAGAAGGGCTCTTTTCACGGCCGTGGGAAACGGGCTCCATGAGAAGGGCTCTTTTCGCGGCCGTGAAAAGGACCCCCTTAGCCCTTAGAGGGCCTGTTTCCTACGGCCGTATAGGGTAATTAGTCAATAGTAGAATAAAATGGTGGAATAGCAGTGTTAGTGTAATTACCCTCACCGCCTTTGTGGGGAGGTACTGCTTTTGTAAGCCAATCAGAGAGGTAGAACCGTCATGCCCGTGTAAGGCTCATGCCCGTGTATCAATTCCTTATGCCCGTATATTAATTGCCTAGTTTATTTAGTATAGTTATAGTTTTTAAAAAAGTATAAAAAGTTCTTTATATACTCCTAGTTAAAGTTTTTTATAAAAGAAATACTATACTTAATAATATAAAAAACTTATATTATTTAGTCTACTTTAAACTAATTAAAACATATTATACTTTATTTCTCTTTTTTTCTATCCTCTTACACCTTATTAGTAATATAATATATCTAGTTAACTATAAAGTATATACTTTAAGACTTAAGTAGAAGTATTTTATACTAGTTCTTAATAAGCTATATAAACTTATAGTAGTAAAATTAGGTAGTATTAATACTAGTAATATTAAAAGGTATACTAAATATAATACTATAGCTACTTTCTTTTTATTTTTTAATAGTAAGGTTAACTATACTATATTTATAGTTTTTATTAAAGTTATTATTATAATAAAAGTAGGTAGTTTAAGTCTTATAATATAAACAGTTTAAGTAAACACTATTATATATAATAAGTAAAAAGATATATTTTTAAAAAAAAAGTAAAATAGATAGTCTAATTACACTTAACTTATATTACTACCTAGTTTTACTTATAGTATTTATAAGGTATAGCGTTTTAACCTTTAAGACTATAGATAGCTAGAGTACCTATAGCTTAAAGATAATTAGCTAGCTTTTAGGTTAAGTAACTTAAAAGACCTTTATATTTAAAATAAATAAAGACCTAGCGCTTAAAGAGACTATCTTTAGAATAACCCTTAACGATATTAAGGACGTTATTATAAGTAATAGTCTACTAGAAGTTATAGGTAACTTCCTTTTACTTTTAACCCTTTCTAATAGTATTAGTAAACTAGACCTTAGAATAGTTATTACTAAAAGGTTTTTTAAAATCTTTTTATATTAAGAAAGTTATAGCCTTTCTAATTAGTTTAAATATAGTTAGTAAGAGTTAAGAATAACTTATAAAAATAACTATTAGGTTTACTACCTTATAGTTCTTAATATAAGGCTTATTTTTAAAAAAGAACTATAACCTCTATATAATCTTAAGACAGTAAATAGTAGATATAATAAAGTCTAATTAAGGTAGAAATATAATTTATTTATAGAAAAAATCTCTTTTTTTAAAAAAGGAAATATTTAGTGTTTTTAATATATTTAGTTAATAGTTATAATAAAATAAAATAAAAGAGAAAAAATCTAATAGTAAAAAGACTATTAATATAATAGTTAGTTAGTTAAAAGAGATAATTTACTAACTAGATCCCTTCTGCCTAACTAGAAAGAAATAATTTATTAAAAAATAAAAAAATAAAAAGAGGTTATTTACTTTTTAATTTATAACCTTTATTTTTAAAATAAAAGGTTATAAAAGTAATAAAAAGTAAATTATAACCCTTTATATCTCTAGTAAGTAAATAGTACTATAGCTGCCTATTAAAAGTAAATAAAATAAATAAACGCCTATTAATATAAAAGAAAAAGAAATATCTAGTTAGAAACTTCTTTTTCTTATTATTATAATAACTAACTAGTTAACTAGCTAAGTAACTAACCTACTTTTTTAAACTCTTAGTACTATAACCTATTTTCTAAATTCTTTTTTATCCTAATTTAACCTCTTTCTACCTAACTAATATAATATATTTATTATAGCTTTTTTTTAAGCTGTTAATAAGACTAGAGTTACCTAGGTTAACTTTTTCTTAATTTATACCTCTAATATCTAGATTAAAGCTTAAGTTAATAAGCTAAAATAAGGAATATAAAGACACAGTAGTTAAGTTTAAACTAATAAACCTAGATATAGCTATTAAGAACCTAATAAAGTCTAGATAGGCTTTTAATACTAAAGCTAAACCACTTAAAAGACTACCTAACCTAACTATTAGGCCTATAATCTTAATATAACCTGTAAACTGTTTAAGACTATCTAATTAAAGTAAAGTTACTATACTACTATAGCTTCTACCTAATAGCACTATTATAAATAAAATCCTATATATATACTAGGCTAAAGGGTTTACTACTAATAGCTCTTAAGAATAATAAAATAAGTAGGATATAAATAAATACTTTAAAGGTATTTATAATACCTATAAAACCTTAATTAGATATAACTAGTTAGTAATAAATAAAGTAGAAGCCTTAATCTAGTTTATAGTTTAAGATTATAAGGTTAGATACTTAGTCCCTTTATCCCTTATCTAAACGTATAATAATAGCTAAGTCTTAGTCTTTAAAGAAATTACCTATAATATATATACTATAGACTATATAATATTTATTATATATTATTATAACTACTTTTATAGTCTTTTTATTAACTAAGTGACTAGTAAGATATTTTAATATAATAGTATATAAAAAGATAAAAAGGTAAAGTATTATTTTATTTATAATATAGATAAAGTTTTAAAATAGTATTATATAGCTAAAGCTTATAATAATACTATTAAGATCTTAAAATAAAAGGTAACTATTATTAAGAGACTATTATAATAAGACAGATTTACCTATAGCCTATATATAGTAGAATTTTTTAAATATTATCTATAAGATAATATCTTTAATATTTACTAAAGCCTAACCTAAAGAGAGGTCTATAGCCTAAGTAGAAAAAAATAATTAACTTTATTTTTATCTAGTAGTAGAAATAGATTACTTTTAAATTTAGCCCTAATAGTAATTACTTTTAGACTCTATATATAAAGCTAAAGATAACTTTAGAAAAGTATAACTAGAAACTTATAAAAGAGTTTCTAATAAGACTAAACACTTTTAATTAGAATAAAAAGGTTATCCTTTTTAGAAAGGTTAATAATACTAATAATAGTAATAAGTAACTTTATCTTATAAACACTTAAATAGAAAAAAAAAGTATTACTAATAGTTTTAAAGTTAAGATCTTTATTAGTAATAAGCATTTTTACTAAACTTAGTATTATACTAAAGATAATATTTATACTAAGTAAATAGTTAATTTAAAGATCTTTTATACCTAATTAGACTACTTTAATATAGAAGTAACCTCTTATTTTTCTAATTAACTAACACTATTAAGTTAGCTAAACGCCCTACCTTATAGACCTTACTACGTTAACTAATATAGCTTTATTAGCCTATATAAAGTCTAAAGGGCTATATATCTCTTTAAAACTCTTAATACTAAATATATAAGATATTAAGAAGACTATAAGAAGAAAGAAAGTATTATATATAAAGAAGCTTACTAAAGAGGATTATAATAAGATAGTTAATAGCCTATATAAAGTGATATCTATTAGGATAAGTACTTAAGACTTATTTTTATTACTAATAAAGATATTATAATAAAAAAGATATAAGAGATATAGATAAAGGATTATATAAGATAACACTAAGGCTAAAAAATAGGCTAAAAAAGTAAAAAAATAGAATTATAAGAAAAGACCTAGATAATACTTATTAAAAAATAAATAAATAAAAATAAACCTAATTAGGATAAAATAAAGGTATTTTTAAAGATTACTTTAGTTTTTAAATTTATTTATTTTATTTTTGAAAAGAGGTATAAAAGAAAATATAAGGGATAATTAAAAAAAGGTAGGGTAGCTTTTTTACCTTTAAAATATATTTTTCTCTATAGGTATAGTTACTTTATAAGTTTTACTATAAGAAGGGATTTTCTACCCTAATTAAAATAAAAAAAGTTAATAAAGTTATATATATATATATATATATATATAGACAGTTAAGTTAAAAAGCTATTTATTAAGTTATTATATATCTATTTCTTCTCTAGTAATTATTTAAGATATAATAAATATAAACCTAGAACCAGCCAGACTAGCGGCTAAGGCTAGAAACTATTTAACTCTTCTATTTCTACCCTAATTAGATCTATCCTAATAGAATCTTAATAGCAGAAGGCTTAGTGTAAGCCTGTATTAGTTACTCCTTATAAGATGACCTAAAGTGTACTAAGGCTTTAGTAGTAGTATAGTTATATTATTATAAACTAACCTACCTACTATTTCTACTCTACGCCCTTCCTTAGTTTTATTAGCTATAAGGTTAAGGGTGTTAACGTCTTTAGCTTAAAATCTAACTAAGAAATAGCCACTTTAAGATTAAAGGCTATAAGGCCTGCCTGTTTAAAACTAGCTTATACGTTATCTTTACCTATTAAGATAAAAATTACTACTTTAAAGATAAAAAAAAAGTTATCTTTAGTAATATATAAAATCTATATTTATATTATCCTCTTAATTTCCTTACTATATAAGTATTTTAATAGGCTAAAGCACTTAATACTAAAAGTATAAAGCTTATATAATAAATAAGGAGATATATATAAAGTAATAATATTTTATTCCTTATAGTATTTATTAAAGTTAGTTAGTTTATAGCTATTATAACTATTAAAAGTTAAAAGGTAATAAAAACCTTTTATATAGGACTTTCTATACTAATTAAAGTGATTTAGTTAATTTAAGCTAATCTTATTTATTATCTATTTATTTTTACTTAGATAGATATACTATATAACTAGAAATTAGCTATTAATATATTTAAAAAGAAGGTAATATTTATCTTTTATAGTAATATATAGAGATACTACCTAGCTATTTATATATTTACCTTAAATAATAGAAACCTATTTCTAATTACTAGGCTGCTTTATATAAGACCTTCCCTTACCGTTAGATATAATAATAATCTTTAATATAATAGTATTTCTATTAGAAACCTAGTCCTATTAAGATTATAGATATTATTATTAAGTATTTTTTACTTTATAATTATATTTTATATAAGTATAAACTAGCCTTATATAATTATAAGATCTTTTGCTAAGGCCTTTTAATAGTTAATTTAATCTTAAAATCGTATTTTTAATTAGGAGATATATTATATAAAGCTCTCTACCTATTAGGGCCCTATATATACCCTGTTATATACGTTTAGAAGTTAGTTAGCTATATCTTATATATTTTCTTATTACAGAGGGAACCCTTAATTAATTAGGTTAATAACTTATTTAAAATTACCTCCTCTTCTATTATAGTTATCTTTATTAAATTTAGGTATCTTTTAGGTTATATAATACGTCTAGCGTGTCGAATTTAAATATTTATTTAAGGGACCTTAAAGATTTAGGCTGCTTTTAATATAGATATCTTTAGGTCTTTTTTAATAGCCTAGATAGTAAGAATAATATAACTTTTAATTAAGGAGAATAGTATGTTTATATATAGAGGAAAGTTAGTATAAAGGTTAAAGAGGTAGAAAGTTAGAAAAGTGGCCTACTTACTATATTAGCCTACTTGCTATATAAGTACGTTAATATAGATAAAACTAGTAACCTTAAGGGTAAGAGAGATAATAGACCAGTGTTAGGCAGGGTAAAGATAAATTCTATAAGGAAAAAGCAGCCTAAATTATAAGCCTAGGTATTTATTATTAGGTATATATCTACTAAAGAAAATACTATTTATCCCTTATGTTGAATAGACTTTATATATATATATACCGGTAAAACGTATAGGGTGAATTAATAATCTATTAGTGACTGAACTAACCTATTCTACTGTGGTTATACAAACAGTCCTTATACTGCTTTATACGACCTGAGTTATTTGGCTAGATATAAAGTCTGTTTCCCTTTCTGATATTAACTGAGGGCTGAATATCTAGTCTGTGCCCTTTAATACTGAATCATGCACTATTCCTGGTTGACTTACTAGGTATTATATAATTATTAGTATTGTTATTCTAACACTTACCTTTCTTCTTTTATAATTATATATGCCCTTACGTTAGCTAATTAGGTAGTCCTGATTGTTCTTATGATAGCTTTACTTATAACTGGCAAGCAGTCGTACGTTAAGTTATTTTAAATAATAAATAAAAAACTCTAAATATACCTATCTCTAATAATAAACAGAAAGTAATACTTATTAAGCTAATTAAATCTATCCTTTTATATATACCTACCTGTTTAGTTATCTTAAATAACTATAGGCTTTATATATAAGGTTTTTACTTTACTTTTGCTTTTTTTATCTTTTTGCTTTCTTATGCCTTCCTTACCCTTTATATATAATTAGTAGCTTCTTACTTTTTATATAAATACCTCCCTTCTCCCTCTTTTTTTCCTTTTTTTTCTTTTTTTCTCTTTATACCTATTATAACTCCTTATAACGTATAAAGTTAATTATATAATAACTTTATTTATAACCTAATACGTTATATATTATTAATAACTTTATAGTAACCTAAAGGACCTTATATATATCCTTTTTCTTACTATTATTTCTTACTAACTTATTATTATTATTTCTAGGCTTTTTATATAAGTTTAAGATAGCTATAAATAATCCTTTTATTATTAGTAACGTTAACGTTAACTAAGACGCTAATAGCAGCTATTAGATTACTCTGCCTACTGGTAACCTATAGAATTAGAACTTCCTTCTTACTCTTACTGTTAATATATATATTACCTACTAATCTTTTTCTTTTATTTATACTAACTTTATTTAGGCTAAAAAGGAATATATAATCTGCCTTCCTTTTTATAATATTAATATATAAATAGATCCTAGTATTACTATTTAAGCCTTTATCGCTAAGGTAGTTTATTATAAAAGCTACTTCTATATAATCTTAGTCTAGTTATATAGTCGACTTTCCTAGCAGCCTTATGCTAATAAGTGTGCTTAGTCTGGCTTCTGTCGTTTTAAAGAGTGTTACCGTCTGCCTACTTACTAGGCAGGTGCCTGTATTAAGTATATTTAGCAGTTATATAGAGTAAGATATATAAATAAGGGTCTAGGCGGCTCTTCTGATAAAGGTAATAATAGTAATAAGTTAGATAATAGTCTATTAAATTATTAGAAGCTATCTGTCTTATAGGGTAAAAATCCTTATATATCTAGTAAGCGTCTTAAAAAGAATATTAGTACTAGCAGTTTCTTTTTAGGTTTATATAAGCGTCTTATAGTCCTTAATAAGCAGGATTAGGAGTAGGTAATAATAGTTATTACAGGCAAGGAGCGTAGGGTTAACCCTTTATAGTAAGAAGTGCTTAACTAAGGCTAAAAGTGACTGTAGTAGCCAGTCTCTAGATAAATATAGAGAAGACCGCTTAGTAATAGCGTTAGTGTAAGCACTGCAGCCACCAGCCACTGTTGCCCCAGCCATAGAGGCTGTGTAGGACCTCCTGTGATACACCCCCCTAGTTATAAAGATATTTATAACTAGACTATATATAATTACCTTATATAGATAGTTAATAAAGGAAAAGCCTTTATAAAGGGCGTTTATACTTATAGATAAAAGAAATAACTAACAGCTATTCTAGTTTAATTAATAATAGTAGTTTTATTCCTTTTATAATTAATTTTATACTTATAATAGCGTTATTTATAGCAGTTATTATTATTATTATTATTTATAGGTGTATTATTTTAAAAAAGGAGCTCTTTTTAAAAATCAAGAAGAAGCCTTAGGCCGTTGCCTAGGAGCTGCTATACTAGGTTAAAATATTTCTCTAGGCTGCCTACTTATTTTAATTTTTCTTCCTTTTTATTAACCCTTATAAGAATCGTTTTTATAAGTCTTTAAATAAGTTTAACCTATATATAATTAATCTTATAGCTAATAACTTATTATAAACAGCATATAAATACATATATATATATACACTATGCTGCCTTTTAAGAAGAAGGCTGCTGCCGCCTGTACTGCCGCTACCTACACCGCTAACTGTGCCGCCTACACTGCCTAAGCCACCTCTAAGGAGGTAGATAAGCTTGCTAGGGAGGAAAATGATAAGGAAGCCTCTTATAGAGGCGACCTTTGCCCTTCCTCCTTGGCTCTAGGCAAAGCTCTGTATAAGCTTAAAGCTAAGCGTACGGCCCAAGCTAAGGCAGCCGCACAAGTGGTTACCAAGGTAAAGGCTGTATAGGAGGCCAAGATTGCTGCTGCCGTTAAGGCTGCTATTACTGCCGCCTTTAGTAAGTCGTTATAAACCTTTAAGTATTTTTAGATTTATATCACTAACTTATTTATCTTAACTAAAAAAAAAAAGAAGGTTAGTCTGCAGACTGCGCCTCTGCTAGCGGCTAAGATCCCGGCCAAGCCTAAGAAGGCCGGTTTAGCCTTATCTATGCCTACGCCTAAGGGCAAGGGTAAGGGTAAGGCTAAAGCGGTAGATAAGGAGGTAGGTAAGGAGCTTAGGGCTCTAAATCCCCTCCTATATACTGCTTGCCTTTACTCTGCAATCTTAAGTAAGGGCACCAGAGCGTGCCACGTGCGCTCTACTGCTATAGAGGAGGCTGCCTGTATTAAGGGTAAATACTTTAAGTGTACTACTAACAGCTGTGCCTATAAGGAGGCGCCTAAGTTGGCTGTAGGATTTATCTTAAAGCTTTTAGCCCTCCTTACTTAAAGCAAAAAGGCCTCTGCTTCTATAAGTTTAGTCCTAACGTGTTAGTATATTAGATCTTAATTAACTATTATCTTTAGGAGCTAAGCTGTGCCTACAGTAATATCTATAAGGCTTTCTATAAGGCTGGCAAGAAAAGTAATAAGGAGGAGGAGGAAAAAGACTTTTAGGGCGTTATTCCTAAGGGTCTTTAACCTCTTTTAAACCTAAGCCTGGGTCCCTCTCGGCTAGAAGGTAATAGTGACGCTTTAGCACGCCTTACCTCTCTGGTTATAGAGGGCTGTACGATCTTTAACTCTATTAAGTAGGAGATTATAGTCCTTTATTACTACTAGTAATTAACTCTTACTATATGCTGCCTTTAGGCGTTTTTATTTTTTCTTTTAGAAACCCTATAAGGTAAAGTCTTTTTAGTGGCCTATAGGCTGGAGTTATGGTTGCCCTTTAGGGTAGGAATCAGTTTTATATATACCTAGGTAGGCTAGGCTACAGCCCTAAATTAAGTCGTTTTCTTCTACTATTTTAAAGCTTTTTTATAATTATTCTATATATATTAGTTAAGTTAAGATATACTCTAAAGTCTAGAAACTTCTCTTATAAGAGGTTCTTTATTAGACTATCTGCTAGTATATCTTTTATAGCTATATACTTTATTTCTAGGCGGCTAGCAGTATATTCCTAATAAAGCTATATGTTCTAGATGTTTATATAATAGAGGCAGGTTATAATCTTTTTATTAGTTACTATAACTAGTCTAATTGTCTGCTTATTATTATAAAAGACAGTATAAAGCTGTTTAGGGTTAAAGGCTAGCTTATAAAAGAGTCTTTATAGCGCTATAACTTCTTTTACTGTTTCCTATAGGGAGAGAAGCTCTGCTTTAGTTATTAAGGTTATTACTATTAGCTGTCTTAAGGCCCTCTACTAGATTAGTCCTCTAAAGAGTGTTATAATAAAGCCTTATAACGATCTATATATTTCTTTATTATCTATATAGGAAGTATTACTTACTATAATTATTACTAGTAGTTATAGTATTCTCTTACCCTCTAAGCTTCTAAAGCTTAGTGTAAGGTAGTAGGTTTTATAAAGGTATTAAATTATCTAATTAATTAACTAAAGGTATTTAAGACCAGGATTTATAAGGGACCTTAAGAGCAGTATAACTGTAAACGCTGTATCTAGCTGTATAAAAATGCTTATATAAAGGACAGAACCAACTTTCTTTTAGAAGGTTTTAATATTTATAGCTATAGCCTTACTTTTATATACTGTTAGTATAGTTATAGGTAGTAGCGTAGCTAGATAGACGTTATCTATAAGGTTAAACTTCTTTACTATTATTTTAATATAGCTATTATAGGTAAAAAAGATCTTTCTTTCTGTCTAGTCTTATAGTATATAGACGCCTAAGTAGTATTCTATTAGTCTTTAGTCTTTTAATTTATAAGCTGCCTTAATACTATTAACTATAGTGGCTGTATAGGCTGTATTATCTTTATAAAACATAATAAGAATATTATCTATATAGAAGATAATAATAATTTAGTATTTTAGATCTTAATACAGGTAGGGTTTTTCTATAGCTAGAGTAAGTCTAAAGCGTCTTAGTATACTAGAAAGCTCTTTATACTAGAGGTAAGGTGCGTCTTATAGTCTGTAAAGCGCTTTATATAGTTAAACGTATTTCCCTTTAATTTTAAATCCGTCTAGAAGCTTATAAGTGACTAGCTTATTATATAGATTAATATAAGCGTTTAGAAATATATTTATAACGTTATATTAGAATATCTTTAGGTTAAACTGTACTGTTAAGGCGATAGCCAGCCGAAACGTCTTTACTGTAAGTATAGCTATATAAGTATTATATATTATAGCTGCTTAAAGGTCTCTATAGATATAGATCCTTACTTTATAGCGGTTTAGCCTATTATATTAGTCTAGTTTATATATAAATACCTACTTTAAAGGAAGCAGCTTTATATATACTAGGAGTCTATTAATAACCTTTTAGGTACTTTTCTCTATTAGCTTCTTTATTTCCTGCCAGGCTGCTTTTATAAATAGGTTATATAGTATAGTTAAGAGGTTAAGAAGCTTTTTCTAGGTGTTTAGGGCTTTTAGAAGGTCGTTAGCTATTATTACTACTGCTTTAGTAGTCGCTTTACAGCTAACTTAGTTATATTACACTACTATATATAGCACTTTATAAAGTGTATAGTATATAAGATTATCCTTTTAGTCTGCCTCTTAATTAGGGAGGTAGGTCTAGATAAAGTCTATACTAAAACGCTGTTTAAGATCGCTTATATTATCTTTAGTACGTCTAGTAAAACTATATAAGGTGGTAAAAAGCTGCCTAGGCTTTAGCTAGCGCTGACTTTGCCTTATAGGCAGGCCATAGTCTCTTACTTTCCCTCTCTGCAGTCGGTCTGGCAGCGCTAGGGTCTCTAACGTTACCTCTAGTCTGCTTAGCCTATTTAAACTTAGGTCTAAGTGCTTAGTACCGGTCTTACTGTTAGATATGGTCTCTAGGTTAATAGTCTCTGTAACTATAGCAGTCTCTATGCTTCTAGTCTCTGTCCTGGCAGCGTCCCCTCTTGTGGCCTCTAGCATGCTTTTAGGGTCAGGAGTTAGCTTAGGGGTTACTAGTCTTATGCTCTTATAAGCTGTCCTAGGCGTTAAAACGTCTTTTAACGTAGGGACTAAGGACTAGGTTTTAACCGGTTATTTAAGCTGTTTAGTGCGCTTAAGAAGGTCGTTCTTCTTAGCGTTAAGAGCTCTAAGTAGCTCTAGAACTATACTTATTATGCTTATAGGTTTCTAAATATCCTCTATAATAGAGCTGGCTATAGCGATAGGTAGGGCCTCTATTTTGTCTTCCTTTAAGTAGAATTTTAATTTATTAAAGGCAACGTTATATATAATTATAATCTGGTTAAGTATAGGGATCTAGATCCTATATAGGTTATAGGTGTTAGCTATATACCTAATAAGGTATCTAATATACCTATATAAAAACACTTTAAAGTGTTAGTATCCTACCTTTTTCTCTTTATCCTTTAAGAGCAGGTAAGCTCTATAGCTATAGGTATAAATACCTCCTTAGTGTAGATATAGGTCTTAAGTTATCCTGTAGATATACTTAGGCGCCTACTATCTAAAGTGCTGTTAAAACTATTCTTCTTTAACCTAGCTAGGCGATTTCTATACTATATCCTGGCGTAGGCTGATGTTATATATAAATATACCGGTAAGAGCGTATTTATCCTATAGTCCTTCTAGTAGACCTGCTGTAGTTCTTATTTTTATACTATATAGTATAATCTTAAGTCCTATATACTTTACTTCTCCTATAGGCTTTTTTATATACACTGGCAGAAGCTTAAGGTTAATACTAGTGTCTGTTACCTACTGTTTAAAAGCTGTTTTGCCCTTAATACTAATAACTGCTTTTTTATTATCTATTTATATCTTACAGATCGCTAGGCCGCGTTAACGTTACACCTAGATTTTAAAGGTATAAATAACCTTAAAGACCCTGTTTACTGTCTTGTTCTTAAAGGGAAAGCTAAAAAGTCTTATAGAGTACTTATCTTTAATAATAAGCAGCTAGGAATAGCCTCTAAACGAGGCTAGAAAGTTAAATAGGTCCTAGAAAATCCGATAATACGGTCTTATTGCTTAGTCTTCTAAGGGCGTCTTAGAAATAACCTTCTGTACGTATGTTACAGTATAGTGCTTGTATTAGACCCTTAAAGGGCCTTTGATCTTTACCTCCTAAGCGCTGTAGACTAAGTGCTGAAGGGCTTTAGGGCCAAGGTGGCCTGCTTAGAGGTGCCAGAGGTTGGCGTCGTTATTCCTTATTGCTAGAGCCTTCTGATAATCAGGCTTTTAATACGGTAATATATTAAACTAGGTTATTATTATAAGGCCTATAGAGCTTACTTATATTAGTAGGCAGACAGGAGAGTAAGAGGAAATAGGCTTATATTTAAGGAAGGTAAGATTTTTTTTTCTAACTAGTTAGGCGATTACTATACTGCTTAAGAGCTTACTGTAGTGTAGGGTAGCGTCTAGTCTGTAATACCAGACGCTGCTTCCTATAAGGTAAGCCTTAGATATAATATTAATATAAAAGCCTTTAATAATAGTAACGTTTTTTAGCTTAAGATCTTTAGTGTTACGTCTTTTCTTTTTATAAAGGGTATTCTTAATAACTCTTATACCTATACTTAAGATATAAATATAAGTAGTGCCGGCTTTAATAAATTCTCCTTTAGTATAAGGCTTATAAGATCTTTTAATAAGGAGTTTCTTATTATTTATAAGGTAGTAACTGCTATAGCTGTTATAGACTGTGCTGTTTAATAATATATAGGGTTATCTAAAGGGCGTAGAGAATATAGTAGGGAATCTAAGAGAGCTTATATCCTCCTTTGCTTAACTATAGATAGTTACTATAATAACCTGACTAGGATACTCTGTAGTAGGGTCCTGCGCTTATAAAGAGCTTTATTGTCTGCGTCTTCTGCAGCCTTGCCTGTTTAAGCGGCCACAGTTAGCGTTACTTATAAGCCAGCTGAGTTCCTAGTATTTTCCCTAGAGGTGGTTAAAAGCTAAGGATATAACTTAATCCTTAATACGTATAGCTTCCTTATTAGTAAGCTTTTTTATATAGATTAACTCCCCTATAAGCGCTTTCTAGACCTTACTACACTTATATAGATACTAATAGTGCTTTACCCTATATAAACACTCTTTTTTAGTTATATTCCTATTTTCTAGTTTATCTAAGCGGCTACTAAAGGTTATAAAAAGGCTAGGACCCTTACCGTTACCTTTAAAAAGTGTATCCTTCTGATAGAGCACTTTAAATATCTTTCTATATTTATCTAGGGATAGGATTAGGCGGTTAAGACTTTTATCCCTAATTAGCTTGTTTAGGTTCTAAGCGGCCTATATTAGAGTAAGCCTAGTTCTAATAGCTCTTAGGAAGCTTTTTACTACCAGGACTCCTTAGACCTTAGGTATATTATATACGTAAGCACAGCTGTAAGCCTGGTGCCAGTCTGTATGCCAGGTTATTAGAGCTATGTTGCCTTAAGACGCTTTTAAAAGGACGTTATTATACTTTTTATAGACTACTAAAGTCGTTATAGAGGCTAAAAGTGCTAGGTTTTGCTATAGAATATATATAAGTGCCTAAACAGTTATATTATTCTTATAAAGCTGCTTTATTTATACGTTTAAAAGCTTTTATAGGTTAACTATATAAAAGATAAACGCTTCTATAAATTAATAACTGGCTAGGACCGTTATTCTGGTCTGGCTCTGACTAGTGTAGTCTCTAACTAGTTGTTTATAGTTGTCTTTAATATTGTTAAACTTTATAGGATTAGGCTTTTTAGGCTTAGATCTCTTAGTCTGTTCTGCTTAAAGTTACCTTTTAACAGATAAAGTCTTACGATTATCGTCTATAGTTAGGTTCTCCTCTTACCACTTTATAAGTTACTTATAGTAAGCGGCCTTAAGCTTAACTGTACGTTTAGTAATAAGTTTAGAGGAGTCTGGTCCTTTAAGCAGGCGTATATCGTCCTTAGAGACGTCCTTACCGTCTAGATCGATAAGCTTCTAGATGTAGGCAGTCTTTGCGCGTACTTAAAGGGCGATATACCATGCAGGCCAGTCTGCTTGTGTGTTAAGGCGCTGCCTATCGTTAGGCGCACTAGGTTAGGCAACTGTAGACATTGTTGGTAGGCGGTCGCTTTGGTTAAAGGCGAATAGCGAAGACACTTCTACGCTCCTCTACCTAAGAAGGGGTCTTGTATAGAGCTAGGCTTATAACTATTACAGGCAAGGAGCGTAGGGTTAACCCTTTATAGTGAGAAGTACTTAACTAAGGCTAAGAGTGACCGTGGTAGCTGGTCTCTAGATAAATACAGAGAAAACCGCTTAGTAATAGCGTTAGTGTAAGCACTGCGGCCACCAGCTACTGTTGCCCCAGCCACAGAGGCTGTGCAGGACCTCCTGCGACAATAGTTTAAGTGGTTTATATATAATAAGTACTAGGTAAGTAGGAATATTTATATATTAGTTTTACTTCTTATAGCCTAAAGGATTTTCTTTATATATAGCAGTTTTATATAACTTGGCTGGCAGGAGGTTTCTTTTTAATTTATATAGATATATTAGGTAAGCAGATAGGTTATATAAATTAGTTTTAGTTTTATAAGTTTAGAGTTAGGGTCTAATACCTATTTATATAATAGATTTACATTTAGATATATATAATTAATATTATATAAAGTAGTAATCTTTATACTTATTTATTATTAATCTTTTTGTTTAATTTGCTTAATATATACTTTAATTTAGATCTTTAGTGTGTTTATACTAACTAGCTTTTTAAGGCTGGAGTTAGGCGATTTCTTAGTAAGTGTGTCTGCTAGATTATCTCTACTATTAATTTATCTAACCTCTAATATCTCTTTCTTCTTATATAACTCTTATAGACTTATAATATTAATTATTAGTCTTTTTTTATTAGTTATATCTAGTTATATAAAGTATTTATATAGCGATTATAAGTCTAAATATATAATAACTAGAATCTTTAGAATATTAAGTGTATAAAGGATTTAGTTTAGTATTATACTTAAGATAATACCGCTATTAAAGCCTGTTATTATACTATATAGCTTACTTATAAGCACGCTTTATATAACTCTCTTACACTTAGTAGAGCTTTAGTAGATAATATTGCCTTTAATTTTAAAGTCGGTCTTTATATAAGTGATTTCTTTAGTAAGTATAATAATAAAACTAAGCTGTAATATAAGATCTGTATTATTAGTAAATAATCTGTCTGTAAAGATATATATCTTTATATAAGTAAGATTAAGAGAAATATATATAAGTCTTTTTTCTAGATTATCTTTTTACTATTTAATTTATATATTAAGATCCTTAATTGCTTAAGATATATCTCCTTTATTTTAAGTGGTAATAGCTAAGTTATATAATACCTCTAGTTAATAGATAGAAGTAATATATATACCTCTAGCCTTTTGTAAAACGTACTGTTAATATATATCGTCTGACTTCTCCTTTACTAGTTAGAGTTAATTTACTTATCTTTTCTAGGTAAAAACGATATTATTATTTTTATATATATAGATCTTTTTTTTATTAAAATTAATATAAGATCCTGGTTTTAAGATTGTCTTTAGCTTTATATAGATCTTTTTTTCTACTAGTTTTTCTTCTTTTTTTATAAAGAATTATATAGTTATAAATAAAAGTGTGTTATCTGTTTATATTACTATAATTCTAAATTTATCCTTATCTGTTATATATAATAGATATAGATTATATATTAACTAAATTATCTTTAGTTTCTCTTTATAATACTTAATATACGTCTTAAACTAATATAGGCCTAATTCTGCTAGTCTATATAAAAGTAGAATTATATAGAAGAGTGTGTTTTCTAGATATTATCTTTCTAACTCTTTAGGTAGTTATATAAGGATTATTCTGTTAAGGTAGTCTTTTAATTATATATATATCTAGATAACGTCTTTTAACTCTCCCTTACAGTTATAGTATTATATAAGAGTAAGACTAATAGTAAGTACTAGTTATTAGCTTATCCTTTAAGTTATTAGTGTTTAGGTAAGGAGTATACTTTTCTCTTTATTACTATAGCTTTATATAATAAGTTAAGACTTTTTATATAGCTTGTTATTTTTATCTTTTACTTTTTATACTATTTATATACTATAGATATAGATACTGTTATGTTTCTTTAGATTATATTATATAATCTTTAAGACGCTTTGTCTAATAAGAGAATTAATCTTTAGTCTGTCTGACTTTTTATATAGGGCTTCTAGAGTGGTGATAATATTATTAAGATAAAGTTTAACAGTTAGGTTATAATTGTCTTTCTCCTTTTAGGTTAGGAACGTCCTTTAGGATCTTTATATAGGCTGTCTTTAACTTTTCTTTAGTCTTTCTTATCTTCTTAATTATTCTTATAGGGTTAGTTATATAATATCTATATCCTATAGGTCTTTAGAAGGAATATCCCTATAGTAGGGTTTAATATATATTATATAAAACTAGGTAGGACTGTTTACTATATCTATAGTGATTATATATCCTTTAATCCCTTAGATCTTATATAGACCTATTTATCCTTTATTTTCTCTCTATATAAGAACTTTACTTCTAATAGGAAGCAATAGTACGGTCTAGAGGTTTAGACTGTTCCTAGTGTTAAGTGTACGATTAATTTCTACCTCTATATAAATACCTTGTAATATTTTTATAGCTTTCTATATTACCTTAGCCCTTTATATAATGTTATGTGATAGAGGTAAATTGCTGTTAATCCTTAGGTATATTCTAAAGACAAGAAGAGTTAGTATAATCTCTTAAGGTCTAGCTGTGTTATTTAGGGCCTTTATAGCTATTTATAGAATAACTTTTTTATTTATATTATAGCTTAGTTCCTTATAAAGGATATTATATATATACTGTAAAGGTATATATACTTTTTTAACTTTACTAACTGCTTAGTATGCTTCTACTAGTATTTCTTTATATAATATACCTATAATCTTAGTATTATTTCTAAATTTTTTTAATATAAAATTTATACTTAGGTTATATACAATATAGTCTGGTAGACCTATATATATATTTATCTAGTATTTTAGAAAAGTATTCTATATATCTTATATAGATAACGATTTAAGAAAGGTAGCACCTTAAAAACTTATCTTTATATTAATAACATATAAGGCGTTCTTATCTTTAAGTTATATAACGTTAATAACTATCTTATAGTTAAAGTAACTTTTATCCTTAATTAAGAACTTAAAACGTTATAGTGTTAGGTTATATAATTAATAATAGTAATAGAACTTCTAGATCTTTTCTAATATTACTATATCTATATTATTATAACCTGTATTCTTTAAGAGTTAGTAAAGTCGTTTTATATAAGGGTGTCTAAATTATCTGTATAGCCTTTTAAGTTACTTTTTAATATAAAACGTTAAAGCTTCTATATAACTAAGGTTAAAAAATAAATATCTTTATTTCTATATAATAGGTATATATTTACTATCCTTATATATAATAGTATTAAAGACGTTATTAAAGTAAGCGCCTAGTTAGTCTATATTATATAATAAAAATAGGAATAGTGTTAAAGCGTCTAGAATATAGTATATAACCCTTTCTAGTTAGTTTTTTATCTCTATAGTCCCTACCGATATAATAGAGTTATTTACTCTAAATTATATATAGGTAGAACCTAGTGTCTAAGAGATCTTTATATATAGGTTTTCTCTTAAGTATACTAGTACTTAAGGTTTTCTTACTGTTAAAAACTTAGCTGCTTTAGTATCCTAAAGTTCTCCTTAGTATATTATATAATATAGATCTTAAAGTATAAATTAGCTTACTTTAGTAGTCTTTAGTGTTAAGAATATATCTTTACTGGTTATATAGTAAAAGAAAGCTAATATTATAAAGTATTAGGAGACTTTTTAGTCTTTTAAGAGTTAGTCTTTATTATATAAGTTATATTCTTTTTTTTTCTCCCTTATAGGACTTTCTCTTTTTATCTTAAGAAGGTAGGCTATAAAATCCTTATATAGGTCTTAGGTAAGCGTACTATATACCTAAAGATACTATATTTTTATATAATTACGTTTTTCTTCTATATAGTTAGTTAACTAATATTTTTTTTTTATATATAAAATATTTCTTTAGTATATTTATATAAAATAATTTTAACCTAAAGGATTAAGTTTTTTTTTTTTTATTAAACGGTAGATATATTATTTTATTATATAAAGGTCTTAATTATTATCTCTCTTTATAGTTAGAGATATATCTTTAGTCTATAAAGTTAATATTATATAAAGTAGTTTTCCTATTAAGGGTAACTTAGAGGGAAGCCTTAAGGTTTAAGAAGAACTTTTTATATATATAGTAAGCCTTAAGATTACTAAGTGTAGTCTTAAGTTTAGGTATACCTTAATATACTTAAGTGACTTATATATAAAGTATTATTTCTTTTTAAAAACCTAAACTAAGTGCTTATTATACTAAAGGTAACTTATCTAGTAATACTTTAAGTACTTCTATAGGTGTCTTGTTTAGATTTTCCCTTTTAACTTATATAAAAGATATAGTAGTCTAGTTAGTCTAGTATAAACTGTAATTAATACTAGTATTAAAGTGTATATCTAGTATATTATATATCTTATCTTATTATTATATAGGACTAATATAGTATAAGTAAAACTCTTCTATATAATCTGCTAGAATATCTAGAAAAACTATATAGTATTAATCTTCTATAATCTAGAGATAGCAATAGAAACTGATAAACACTTTAGCCTTATTATAGAGTATATTATATAGCTTTTTAATATAGTTTCTTTTTTTTTTTTTAGCCCTTTTAGAAGATAGAGATTATATAAGGCTTATATAGTCTATTTTAGACTATTTGTTTTAGTAAAAAGTTATAAATATCTTTCTATAGTGTAGGTATACTGTAACTTTAAGATCTTAGGAAACTTTCTACCTCCTGTATAAATTATACTTTAGTTAGGGTTATTTATATAATAGGCTTTTTAGTCCCTTAAGCTATTAGTATATCCTAAAGTTTAATTAACTTTATTAGCAATTTAGCTAGATTTAGTTAAGTTATAACTTTAGGGTTCCTAATAGTAGTAGTTAGTATATTTATTATATAACTATTAGACTTTTTTTAATACTGTTTTTTAAGCTGTTATATAAGGTTAACTACTTATTTATTCTAATTAGCTATCTTAGTGTTAATAAAGATACCTTTTTTAGTAATTTGCTTAATAAATTCTTTAAAGTATAAGTAAAACACGTATTTCTAGTAGTTAGGTGTCTAGTCTTTAAAGTTAGTTATAACTATACCTTTAAGTTATTATTAGTCTAGATTTAAGTAAATAATCTAATAGATCTTATATACTAGATATATAGTGATTTTTTTTTAAGATAGGTTATTAATAAAGTCTTATTTTTTAGTCTAGTATTAGGGTGTTATCTAAAATCTTTATATTATAATAGGGATACTACTGCCTTTTAATATATCTTTATATATAAAGATATAGTTTTTTATAATAGGTTTCTCTTTTTAACTCTAGGTGTTATATATTAATATATTAGTAGTTATTTTAAATTATATAACGTCTGGTTTTACTTTAGGTAATATACTTATAGCAGTATACTACTTGCTTATTATATATATATAAGAAGGTATAGTCTTCCTTATTCTGTTTTATATAGAGGAAAATAGTATAAGTGGCTGTCCTAAAGAGTAGTTCTTTAGCCTTTCTATAGTTAGACACTATATAAACTAATTCTTTATATAAATTACGACTTATCTTAATATAAGTGGTTACTATAAGGAGTAGTTTTTTAGCCTTTCTATAGTTAGATACTATATAAACTGACTTTTTATATAAAACGCAACTTAACTTTTTACTCTTACTAATCTGTAATTACTAAGTAATTACTAATTAGTGTTAAATAGACTTTATATATATATATACCGGTAAAACGTATAAGGTGAATTAATAATCTATTAGTGACTAAACCAACCTATTCTACTGTGGTTGTATAAATAGTCCTTA
Source organism: Colletotrichum somersetense (assembly GCA_030867255.1). Classification (NCBI taxonomy): domain Eukaryota; kingdom Fungi; phylum Ascomycota; class Sordariomycetes; order Glomerellales; family Glomerellaceae; genus Colletotrichum; species Colletotrichum somersetense. Next base: position 7,217 of record MU843795.1, on the reverse strand, counting down.
TACTGCTTTATACGACCTGAGTTATTCGGCTAGATATAAAGTCTGTTCCCCTTTCTGATATTAACCGAGGGCTGAATATCTAGTCTGTGCCCTTTGATACTGAATCATGCACTATTTCTGGTTGACTTACTGGGTGTCGTACGATCATTAGTATTGTTATTCTAACACCTTAGTTATATATAAAGGTAAAATCGTCTGGTAGTAGTAGTTTCCTCTAGATCTTAACCTATATAATAGGTAGTAATTTATAGTAATAGAGAATAGATAGACTACTAATATTACTGCTATTAAATAAGTAGAAAAGGTCTTTCTCTCTAAAATTAAGCCTTCTTAACCTTATTAGGCTAGACTTTTTATTCTAAATAGATATAAAAGCTATATAACAATATATTTTATATAATTATATTATACTAATAACGCCTATTTATTACTCTTATTACTATATACCTCTTATATTCTCTAGCTACTTAACTAGTTAGTATTTAGGCCTATAAAGTTAGTATATAGAAAGTAACTAAGGTATCTTAATTAATAGAATAACTCTACTATTATAAGTTAAGAGAACTTTATTTCCTACTATTAAAAGGCTTAGCTAGCTAGGCTAACAATTAATAACTTTAAGACAGGCTAGAAATACACTAGGTTATAGCCTATTACTATTATAAAGCCACTTATAAGTAGTCTACTAGTTAAGGAGTATACTAAAGTAATATTATTATTAATAGCCCTATTAACACTAGTTAATAAGAATACTAAAGATACTAATAATACCTAAGAAATAGAGAAATAAGCAATAATATAGTAGTAATATGAATTTTTAGTTAATAAATATATAAGGAAAAAAAGATACTACTAAAAAGTCTTTATTTAAAGCTATTAATTAATACTACTTTTATTATTATATATTATTATTATAGCTATTACTCTAAGAAATAGAAAGTTAGTTATACTATATATAATATATAAAAGTGACACTATTTGTGATATAGGGTGTAACCCCCCTTTTCTAAGTGAGCAAGGGGTTTCTAGAGCAACAGAATGCTGACTAAAACCCCTGGGTAGATACTTCCACACAACAGATTTCCCCTCTGTCTTTTCAAACCCAAGAACCAAGTATGCGGCATGTACTGAATATAAATTGCTAAAAACTACTGCTGGAAATGCGGAATGATCTGATTCTCGTCTGCCTGCAAAACTTCTAAAGTAGCTGGGTCACGAAATATGCTTGGCATTCCGTAATCGAAGAAGTCGTCGAAAGCCCGATCGATATCTGTGTAGAATAAGTCGGCTCCGATCCAGGTCGCGTTATATTGGGGTTGCAAAGGCGGGAGGTCAACAGGGCCTTCTTCCTCTGGGCCATTTTGAGCTCGAACTGAGTTGGAAATAGAATGTTTCAGAGGATGTACGCGGTCGCAGTCCACCTCTTGATGTAGAACGGACACAACCATGCGATTGCCGCTAGGGACATGGTTCTCTGATGTAGGTCCCCACTTTTCGCAAGTACAGTTTACATCATCGGTCGAGCGCTTGTAGAACTTGTCTGGGAATGTGTACTGACGTAGTCTTTTGACGAGTTTTGCAACACCTCTTGCACTACTCCATACCAGACTAAGGGTCTCTAAGTTTTTAGAGCAAGCCTCGAGGTCATCATATGCTCGTTCCGGCAACCGCTCACCGTCTCGTAAAGCCCGGTAGATGACTGTAGTAGACATCGACATAGCATAAGGCACTAAGGGGAGTGGTGGTAGACCATCGGGAGTCTCTTGCGCGATAAGTTTGAGTACACAATCCGCAGATGCCAGACGTCGCGTGTATTGAAGGCTTCCTGGTCCACTATATCGACAAGAAAGCATTGCAGCAACATGGTACCATATATGGAGGTAAGCTGTTTCTGTTAGCATTTCTATCAGTACAGCTTCAATAGAAAACATACATCTGTGTGACTTGTCAAACTTGTCCAGGGATACATCCGCTGTGCATTCCGCCAAGGTTGGGAAATCATCGCTGTCATCGGTAGTGGCTTTGGAGCTTGCTTTGTAGACCCGAGTCGACTTCGTCATCAAATCTCCTAACCGTAGGGAGACTGCCATAAGCTGTGATCTGTAACTTTCTTCCCGTGGGATGATGCGGCTAATTCCAATATCGGTATCGTCAATGATGAAAGGGGCAGCACCCATGACTGGTTTGTTGAGTCTGTCAAAATTCCTCAACACCCACCACAGAATGTCGCATTGCTCTTGGTCGGGGTTAACTGGGACTTCTACATGAAGCGAGATCGACCATGCTTCACAGATGGCTTGAGATAGATAGCTCGAGGAACGGTCTACTCCACCAAGCCCATCGTTGTGTAAATGCATCAGGGCCAAAATTTGAATCTTAGTCACTCGATCAGGCTCAAGATCGGCCTTCATTGCCGCGTCGAGACCAGCAAGCAGCTTTGATGCGAATTCTACCTGGCTCAAGATTGACCCGGTCTCGCGTAATTGTAGAAACGGTATAGCTTGCTTGGTTTTACAAGCCACTAAGCACATTCCCCGCACTAAGTAAATAGAGGCGTTTCCGTTGCTATAGTTCCGATATATGCTTCCGCCGTCCAGAACAGGGATAAGGTCGTCTAAAAACGTGTTGTATATTGGCAGGAGCATGTCCACCGTTGACCTAGGCAGGTGAAGGAAAGCACCCTCATCTTCAAGATAGCGCTTGTAATGCTCAGATAGTCTGAGGGGCGCAGTTCTACGCCTGTATCTAGTGTACCATTGTAACTGGCGCTGGGGATTCTCGTCGGCGGATAAACTATTTAGCGTGCGGTTTGTTCGACGATGAGGGTGAATATGACATGATCCAGGTCGAATCGTATTTGCTGTTGTTGCGGGATGCATTGATAAATCTGCCAGTACGAATTCAGGATTATACAAACTGACTCGACTGGGACTCGGACTAGAATCGCGGGTGCCGGTCGCTGGACCGACCTCAGGTGGCGGTCTGTCAACTGGGTATGGCCTCTCAACTGCTGTAACATGATAGCAGCGCTTCTTACGTGTGCGACAACTATTGCAAGGTAATAGAAGAATAGATGTTAGCCTGTTGGCACCGGCATAATACACCATGAATAGAGACATATCTTGTGAGCAACGTTTTTTCCCTGTTGTTCCGGTGGATTGCCATACGATTTCCATGATTTTCGGCCAGCTGATCGAAAAGTGACCAACAAAAGCCAAGTCCGAGAATGAAGGTTAAGCAACCACTCAAGGCTTAACAACCTTTAAGGTAGCAATGTCTTTAGTAATTAATTGGTTGAGAATGCCCTGAATTAGATGATCTGGGTAAGAGGTAAAAGGGGATAAAGTGCTCTGCGTTGCGGGGAATTATGCCTCGGCAAGACAGGCATGTGTATTGCCCCACTTAGCTAGGCGTACAAGTACGGATATTCAAGGCAAAAACATAAAGCGGGGTAAGAGTACACTACACGTATTATTACCTCGGCCAATGCCGCGAAACATCTAACTTAGCTAGTCCCACAACCTCACCAGTTCTATTTGTGTATACAATATGCAAAGGTATTATCAACATTTAGACTTAAATCTTTAAGTACTTTTAGAACCTTGGTGTTTTCTAGAAGCGCGGAATCTAGTAAGGAAAGCTGCTTATGAAGATACTACTACTCTGCTTGTAATAGTTAAAGATGTAATGTTAATTCTGCTATAATTCTTATAATAAAAGCCTATGAGCGTATTTTTCGAGAGAAATGCGCTATGTGATATTAGTAAACTATTGTAAGAAGTAGGAGTCTATCTACTAATATAAGTTCATCTAGTTAGTTTAAGTAACTTAATTATTATGTCTATAGATAGAATTCACGCTGTAGGACTTAACAAGACGGTTGGTGTTTGTCTGTGACAGGTAGATCCTGCTTATAGCAGATAGAAACGTATATACCTGCAGCCAGGTAGAATGTAGAGCATTTACTTACAAAAGGCATAGGAAAGAACACGTCACCTAGCTCTTAGAAAGTCTCGGCTTTGCAAGAAGACCTACTCTAACAGCAAAGTAAACCTAGCGTCTTTATATAGGATAGTGCTTCTGACGCCAATATAGAAGGACCCTAGAAGCTAAGAAGAAGCAAGAATGTTGATGTCGGGATGCCACGCATTCACGGATCAACCATGGAGCCGGACCGAGGCCACGTGACGGCCCTCATTCGGTCCGCCCATATCCAACGGCACTGCCAACGCGGTGAGAACTTTACTCCTTCCCCTCCTTCAGCAACAGATAGACCACTTTAATACTATCGCTGTTCAACCTATTCGAACGGAGCCTGTGATACAAACAGTTAGATCGCGGGGCCCTAGATTAGATTCTATCTTTCTAGGGCAAAATTCTTTAACAGCTGCATTCTTAAGTAAACAGAGGGCACTGGTTATGGAAACTAGATTCCCGAGAGAATGCTATGTAATAAATCCAAGTATAAGAATGATAACTACGAACTACAAAAGCGTTAAACACCTAGAAGCAGGGATCAACCGTGAACCCTTACGACTAGAATGCCAAAGTCGTCCCACGGCATACTGACCAGGCATCTAACAAGGAGAAGAATATACAGCAGTTGCTAAGTGTCACAGAGGCTATCAAGGTGCTTGGGTCTAAGAATTAGCAAGACCTTAAGAAGAAGACTTGCCAGGCGCCTTGATATGACTCTGATTCCTGTTCTATAGATTTTTTATCTATTTAACTGTCTTCACAGAGCATTGGTCTCCCAAGCTTTTGTCTCTTAATGAATATAACGTGGGCAGCAAAAGCGGAGTGACTAAAATTACTTACAGCTAAGTACGGCTTGATCTGATTTATGGCTAACGGACACCTAATTTGTCACGGGTAGTTACAGTTCTGGTTCCTAGGTATAGTTATGATCTCAATTATACAAACTGTTGTTAGTAGAGTAAACGACCGTAATTATTGACCGGGATTAAACATAGTTACGTGGCTTCGCAAATCCCATCTAACATTATATTACCTTACATATGCTCGCCTCAGTCTCTATCTGCCTTGCCGTGCGCTGGTCTGGCTAGGTATACCTGTCTTAATAGCTGGTGTGAAAGCCTACAAGGGTTGGTGGCCTGCAGAGTTGTACTTGGACTTTAAGAAACCCCTCTTCTAGGTTTACATATGTCTTTAAACAAGATGGCATACAAAGGCTGAGTTAAGACATAGGCAATTTACCTGATGTCTTGCTGGTAGACAAGAAAACTGCTCTAAGAAGCGCTATTCTTCACACAGGTCTGGTTCCTGCCATGTCTAGCTCCGGGCTCATTGTCACGGGCGTGTATGCAGGGCTTAAAGGGTCCCGAGGCATGGCCGGTTGGCAGTGGCTTTAACTATTTAGATTGTATCAGGAAAAGAATCAGGGTTTTTACAGAAAACAAGTATAAAGAACGGCTGGAGATTCGCAACATTCCTTATAATAGGTATATTTTTCCCGACCCTCAGCCTATGGCCGATAAAGACACACTTTCTATTCCGTAAATCTCTTATTACGGAGAAGAAGCCTAATAGCGTGTAAGACTATCTGCTTTGCTGAAATACCCTCCTGGACGAGAGGTAAAAACGCGGCATTGCTATCTATATTCGTCCTTGCCGGAACCATCGATCGTGCAGTCGGCCTTTTGATTATTGATGCTGATGGCTCTCTTACAGAAGGTCTCATTTTCTTTATGTTAGGATCTTCATATATTAATGACTTGTCCGCGGATCCTGCCGGGGTGATGCTCGGTGCAGTCACTAAGAACGACAGGAAGAACTCTCCCGCCAATGCACTTACAGGTCTAGATATTCATCCCATTCGCCTCAAATCAATAAGATACTAAGAACGCAACCTAAAATTCAAACCAAAGTCGTCTCGTACTCGACCGATTTACTTATGTGACAACCACCTTAATGATTAGCCTGGCTATTTGCCATCACGTTAGCAGATCATGCAGAATGCCTTAATTCGCGCAATTTCACTGACAATCTTCAGCCTTGATTCTGTAGCCGCAAGTTAACCCAGAATCTAGTAGCTCTTGTTCATCTTATCCTATATTCCGCTCCCCCCACAGACCATCTTTCAAGCATTCGACCTATCATAAGCACTGCGTATTCCGTAACAAGCTGTAAACAAGCACAGTTAGGGACACAGGCAGTGTTGACTGTTGAGCTTCCTCTAGCCCGCTCACGCTAGCACATCTCATAGTTATCGTATCAAGCATTGTGCCCTTGATTTAATTAGCAATCAAGGCAACTCAGTATCTCAAAGAGGTAAAGGATAGCGGCAAGGACCGTTCTAAGCTTCGCGAAGAACTACGTAACGTCACTTGTATCTTAGAAATGTTTTACGACGTTTTGTAAGAACAAGAAAGCCTCCAGGACGATGAAAAGCTCAAACCTTCTGCGCTTGCGTCATTGAGTAATCCCGAAGGGCCCTTGGAGCAGAAGTTGAAGTGGCTCGTTGGCTGACTTTTTTTCCTCCATGGCGCTCTTTCAAGGCTTACGAACTCAGGAATCGGGCAGATCTGCAATCATGTTCTAGGCTTAGACAGTTCACGACGAGACTAAGTGTCAGAAAAAGTGCTATCATGGCTTCGCCCCACGTCTTTCTATACAAAGCAAGCTGATATGCTGCGAAGCGTCCAACAGGGCACTGGGAAACGGCCATCAGAGTCCGACAACTTTTATAAATAGGCGAAAGACGAAATCGAGTTGTTATAGTATCCTGGAATACGTAAATCGCCACATCTATTAAGCGCAGAGTTCCGCAGCCATACTGGCCTGAATATATAGCTGGTGCAAGAAAGAGTCGACTATTATACGTGTGCATGAAATACAGCATCTAAGTGATATACCTGACTTGGTTAAGTCGCTTGTCGTTGACCCATTAGAGAGCCGTGACAGTTCTTCGACCACAACAATGGCCTACTTTTATTGCGAATGCAATCATTGGGAAAGCCAATCCATCGTAATACTCTTTTCTAATCTCACAAAACAACTAATCAGGCAAACAGCTGGTGTTTGTCTACCGGAAGATGTCATTCCTTTATATAATAAGCACACCCAGAAAAATACAAAGTCAACACTTAACTCAACTACCCCACTTACGAGCCACCCCCACATCCGAGCCACCCGAAAATCCCGCATTTCTCCTCCTTCATCAACACCACTACCTTTTTCAAACTATCATAACAATT
>MU843794.1:0-27908 GCA_030867255.1 Colletotrichum somersetense | reverse complement strand
GAGGTAATATCTGCCTTTTATAATAACGTATAAAGGTATTACCTAGCTATCTATATAAACACCCTAAATAATAGAAACCTATTTATAATTACTAGGCTGCTTTATATAAGGCCTTCTATATTGGTTAGAAGTTATAATAACCTTTATGTATAATAGTATTCCTATTAAGAAGCTAGTCTTATTAAAATTATAGATATTATAATCTTATATTTTATACTTAGCGATTATGTTTTATATAAGTATAAACCAGCCTAAAATAATTATAAGATCTTTAGCTAATACTCTCTAATAATTAATCTAACGTTAGAATTATATATTAAGGTCTAGTTAGCGTTATATAAAGTTCTCTACCTATTATAGTCTAACACGCGTTGCGTCGCATACGTTAAGGAGGCAATCAGCCATATCTTATACGTCTTTTAGTCGCAGTGGAAATCCTTAATTAATTAGGTTAATAACCCTTTTACAAATTACATCCTCTTCTATAGGTGTTATCTTTATTAAATTTATATAAGTTTTATATTATAGCATTTATCTAATGTATCAGTAGTCAAGTGTTATATAAGGGATATTATAGATAGAGGCAGCTTTTTATATAGATAATTTTAGGTCTTTTTAGATAGCTGCTAGTGTAAGGATAATACAGCTTTTATTTAAATAAGAGTCTATTATTATACGTAGAGAAAAACTAATATCTAAAGGAAGTATATAGGAGGAAGAAAAAGTGTTCCGCTTGCTATATTGTTCTGCTTGCTATATATATACATTATAGTAATAATAAATATAAGATATATTAGCTAAAAGTAAATAAGCTTTAATAAATTTTAAAAAAGCTAGGCGCTTATAATCTTTAATCTTTATCTTTTAAGATTTTAACATTTTTAATTTTTTTATATAACCTAATATAGTATTAATACTATAATAAATAAAAAAGTAGAATTAATAACCTTTTAACCTAAAAGAAGTAACCTACTTATATAAGTCTTAAAGGTAAGACCTTTAAGAGGGGAGACCTAATATTATAACCTAATAAGTTATAAGTAATATTACCTTACTAGATAACTAGTAGGTAGTATAGTATTTATATAAGATTAGTAATAGGTTAAGATAAAATAACTCTTTAGGTTAAAAAAACTATAGTATAAGTTATATAATAATAATAAAAACTAATAAGTAATAAATAGTCTAGGTAAAAGACTAATAATACTAAAAGTAGTCTATAGTAAAAAACTAATATTAAGATATTAGTTTTAAGTATATTAAAAGGAATAAGACTTATATATAAGATAAACTTAAATATACCTAAAGATAGACTTCTATAACCTTTTAATAATTAACTTATAATATATTCTCTAAATACCTTTTAGTATCTAACTTAATAATTTATTAATAAAAAGCTATATAAGCTTCTTTTTATACCTATTAACTACCTAACTAATTACTAAGTGATTAACAGACTAATAAGTTAATATTACTGTTACTAAGTATTAACCTTAGCTATACTATTAGTAGAAACCTTACTATTAGATTACTAACTCTAATAGCTAGATATAGCTAGACTACTAGTTTTTAATAGGTATTATAGCTATATAACTATTAATTTTATATAGTAATACTAATAGTATAATATTTATCTATTATTTTTACTGCTATACTCTTTTACTATCCTTTAGTCTCTAGATATAGCTGTCTTTAGCCTATTAAAGTAAGCCTATTATATAGGAGTTAGATCTATAGATAACTAGATTAGTAATTTAACTATAGCTAGAAAAAAAGTATTCTTAAAGTGTTATTTAAAGGTAAGAGGAGTATTTATTATAGTTAAGAATATTAAGAGCGGCTAGAAGGCATCTAGATTATAGCCAGTCTCTTTAAGGTACCTATTATCTAACCCTATAGTATTTAAGGTATTATCTAGCCAGTAGACTAACCAGCAGACCAGCCAGCCTACCAGCCAACAGTAGGATAAAGCCGTATCTATTGTCCTATAGTTAACCCCTTATCGGTCTGCTGATCTATAGCATCAGTTACACCAGTTAACCCAGCTGGCTAAGGATAGGTTAGATACCTATACTATTTGTTACCTATCTAGAAAGGTATAAAAAGGCTGAGATAACCAGGCATCTAGAATAGTACTTCTAGAGCAAAAGGTCTGCCAGCTAGAGGGCCAGTTAGATAACCAGCAGTAACGCAAGAGGAAAAAGGTCCCCCTATCGCCTAACAGCACCTTTGCTACTATAGAACACATTTAGCGGGTGGAAAATCTGGATGCCGGCGATACAGATAGTCCGGATGAATCCAGCGTATCTGAATTATCTAGCGATGTGGTAAGTTATATGTGGGTGGGTGGTAGAAGTGGTGAAATATGTGGTGATAGTGGTGGTGATGGTGGTGGTGATAGTGTCTCGGATGTGGGGGTGTCTCGCAAGTAGGGTGGGGTGGTTACTGCCTATCGCCCATCATACGCTCTACCATTCCCTTCACTTACTGATAGGGAAGGGGTCTGCTAAGGGATTCTTAAAGGCATATATGGGCAGCCAGATTATCCTCCTGGATCTGGGATAAATGCTGCCTATTAATAAAGGCAGTATCTCTGCTTTGCCTGCCATGGTATCGATGCCGAAGTGTTAGGTATAGTATACCCTATGCGCGAGCAGCAGCCCGGATACCTATCCCAGCTTCTACATCTAGAAGGGCCTGTTGGAGCTCAGATTCGTTATACTGCTTTATGATGGACTGAAGAAGATATCCTGAAAAAATGGCGTTGTTTGGCGATACATAGCAATTATTGTGATAGTTTGAAAAAGGTGGTGGTGTTAATGATGGGGGATAGATGCGGCATTTTCGGATGGTTCGGAAGTGGGGGTGGTTCGGATGTGGGGTAGGGTGGTTAGACGAATCAGCAGTAGAGTGGCTAGGTAGTACTAAGGGGAGCTAGCTACCTTAACACATTCCGTCGCAGTGTCGCAAAATGCATCATGTAAAAACGACAGAATGTCAATGCAGCGTCGCTCATCGATGATAGCCAAATAACCGATCGTTAACCGATTGTGTTTACTTGAAGTTTGCATTGGGATCTGGGTCGGCATTGCCCTGTATACTTTTTAGGTTGAAATTCTGCAGACCGTTAGGGTTTGTTTTCATCTCTCTCGTTTCAGACCAGCTTTCAGTTATCACAAATTCGGACTGTAGAAATGATTGCTTGATTTATAAACAGGGCATCTTCAGTCGCAATCTGTTCAAAAAGGTTGACAATCGACACGGAGAGTGCACGTGGGAACCGGCACTTGCAACAGCTTGATACCCTGACTGTGTCTCCATGACTGCACGCGTATGGCCATACGATGTGTCCCTGCGCGACCCCAACGGGACTCTGATTAGTATCATAGTCAGCAAATCTGCAAGGACAAAAGATCAGCTGTTATGCTCCAAAGCAAGGCAATGATCAAACCATGTTTTATACCTACTGCATACAGTAATAGATTGAAATTATTAGACAAGTTTCTGATAACGAGAGGCAAAGTTATGATGGCAGCTACTCACAATCAGGTAGAATGGTAACAAAACACAATGTATCGAGTGAGTTAAAGCTATAAACCTTACACCAGAATCCCACCAATGTTTTCTGTTGATGTTAGAAACCAAGCATGAAATAACCTTTCGATTAAAACCCTCTAGATCCGAGTACGAATCTGAGCTCCGAATGGTACAAGCTAGAGGTGTTACTGGATTCCGAAATCCGGCCGCAGTTCGGGCACCAATTACCAACATTTAGCACAGAGCTGATCAGGGCCTCATTTTGACTTTACGGGCATCTCGAGAAGATTCCTGACGAATGTTACCTTGGGGTAACTGATTTTGTGCATGAAGCACGTGAATGTAGTTTCAAGCGAAAAGCTTGATATTTCAATATAATCTTCGTGGGCCTACAGCCCCGCTGCCCGTTCTGCGATCATCGAACATACAAACAGCCTTATTAATCAGTTTGCTTGACGTTCAAGACAGAAATTCACACTTTTCATAATGACCCCAAACAAGACATTCGTTTTCAAGAAGATTCCTATAGGCTTGCCTGTAGCCGGTGAGCACCTTGCCGTCGAGGACCGCCCAATCGACCTCGCCGACGTACCCGAGAACGGACTGCTTGTTGAGATTATCTACGCATCCTTTGACCCCTACCAGCGCGGCCGCATGAGGAACGTAAGGATCAAGTCGTACCAGCCCGCGTTTGAGCTCAACGGCCCAGTGCTTAACCACACCGTGAGCAAAGTCCTGAAGAGCAACGATCCCAGCTTCGCCGAAGGCGATTTGGTCCTTTCCCACACGCCGATCGCCGAGTATGCCCGCTTGCCGCCTAGCATCCTACAGGATGGGGCAACGCGCAAGATCCAGAACCCTTACAACTTGGACCTGGCGCTCTTCCTCGGTCCTCTCGGCTTATCAGGTTTGACTGCCTGGTCTGGTCTGTACAAAATTGGACAGCCCAAAAAGGGCGAGACTATCTTCATCAGCTCTGCTGCCGGGGCTGTTGGGCAGGTAGTCGGGCAGATTGCCAAGCGGGAAGGTCTCACAGTAATCGGCTCTGTAGGTTCGGATGAGAAGCTGAACCTCATCAAGGAGTTTGGTTTCGACACTGGATTTAATTACAAGAAGGACGACCCTGAGGATGTTCTTCCCGAGCTGGCGCCCAATGGAATCGACATCTACTTTGACAACGTTGGTGGACGCCACCTAGAGGTAGCCCTCTCCTGTATGAAGTTCGAGGGGCGCGTTGTCTCCTGTGGCATGGTATGTGACTGGCCAGAAAAGCCTGATATGAACACGCAAAATAGCTTATATCTACTACAGATTACAGACTATAACATTCCGCCAGCGAAGCAACAGGGTATTAGAGGGCTAGGGCAGATTATCGCCAAGAACATTACCATGGAAGGCTATATTGTCACCACCCCCAAGTTTGGTCCTGCATACTTCAATGAACACCAGGAGAATATGCAGAAGTGGCTCTCTGACGGCAGTATCAAGGCCAAGCTATGCGTGACTCAGGGCATTGATAACGCTCCGGGTGGACTTATTGGTATGTTTAATGGCCAGAACTTCGGTAAGGCTGTACTCAGGATTAAATAAACGGGTTTACCGCATAAGAAGGCTGAGCAACCGTGCTTAGAAACCTTGCAGCACTTTACCAAGGTTTAACATCCTCTTCGTTGTGGGGGCAGTGGCACTTAACGGGAGGCGTTAACTTGATCGTTACGTCGTAGCATCACTATCTCTGCAGTATCGATGCATTGATAGATGGAGGAATTCAGCCAATTACGTAATTTCTTACCGAGCCTGCAATAGCATCGTAGGCGTTCGTTCTCTCGACCGTAAGCACGTTCAGTATTAAGGCGAATAGGGGAAAGTAGTAGTACATAATAGGATATAGTATAAAGGCTATTTACAGGATATGTACAAATCTTTTAGAAGTTATAGGTTAGTAAATCATGTATATACAACAGAGCCGATACTATACGCTAGTAGTAGCTAGCTAGGTAGGCGCCTTTGTATTACAGTATAGCTAACTAGATGTAGTTGAAGTAGAGCAGAAGCAATATATATATTAGATGAATAGTTTTTCTTACCTAAAAAGGAGGAATCTTATATAGGTTAATGTCATAGGACAATAACCCTTACCTAGTGAGACAGGCAATTGGCCATATAAGTGGTGTTGACAGCAGTGCTTGATGAGGAACACTTGGGCATTGGTGGTTGGATGGCTCAATTGAGCTGAGCGCACCGGTCGGAGGTCTATTGGCAGGTCGTCACTGTCAGCGTCCTGTTACACTAATGCATACGTTATTTCTACTCTACTTTAGTTACATCTAGTTGGCTACACTTTAACATTAGCTTTGTCAGTACTTAAAGCCATGTGATTTAATAACTTCAGTAGACAGAGGAGCTTTCAGAACAGTAAAAGGGATGGTAACAACGCTAATCAACTATCCTTGATAACTTCTTCTGCTCTTAATCTAAACAAAATCACTACTACACATAAAGCCTCTAATCCCCATGAGTCACAAGTAAAGGATACTTAACAGGAACTCCAAGCGCAACCTTCTTAAACCATTCGCTGACAGTTTCTGACAGACCCTGCGCCTCCGCCCTAGCCGACCAGGTATGCACGTCAAGGACCTCGACAGGCGATTTGGTTTGGTCGCGGATGAAATCCGCTAGCTTGTCCATTGACAGATTGATTCCGCTGATGCGATGCCGGTAGTTGACCTCCGAATTAGCATCAATGAAAACATCATCGCAAACGCCGCGGGCAACATCTTCTACCTCGACAAGGTTCAGATAGCCTTGCATGCTGGAGAATACAGGAACTGCCTGCAGAATGCGAGAGTATCGGAGGAGATTCTGGAAGAGGTCGAACTGAGGATCCTCAAACCGATGAATGTTTGAAGGTCGGTGCACCCACACCGGAAGACCAGTCAGCCCATGCACCCTCTCCAGGAACCTCTCGCTGGCCCATTTTGACGCCGTGTACCCATCTGAGTTGTCCATCGGGGGCAGGAAGGGTGTGGCAGATATCTCGCCAAACGTCTCTCGACCCGAGTAGACAGAAACACCGGCGGTGGATACGAAGTGGAAGGGGATTGCTCGTCCGTGCTCAAGTGCTAGCTTAACAAGCTCTTGAGTTGAGCCCACGTTGGCGCTCTTGATAGTCTGGTACGATTTCAAGTGGGATACATCGGCACCATTGTGGATGATGACGTCCGCAGTGGAGAATATCGATTGTGCTGCATCGGTAGAAAGACCGAGGCGAGGCAATGTGAGATCTCCCTTATGCACCGCGACCTTGCCGGAGTCTCTGAACGGTTTGAGCTGGTCTGCTTTGCGTACAGCAATGCAGTGGATGGCTGAGATTCTCTCGTCAGGGACCAGTGCCTGAAGAAGCGCCTTACCCAAGAACCCCGTAGCTCCTGTAAGAACCACAACGACGGAACCACGTGCGGAGAGATTATGTGCTTCAAACAACCGGAGATGTTCTGCTGGAATGTAGTTCCTGGGGTCGGTCTCAGCGTCCCAATCGATTCTCATCTCCTCTATAGAGCTTCGCTTAATCATGGAAGCCATGTTAGACAAAGTGCTCTGGTCAAAGAGGGAGACAAGGGAAAGTTGCACGTCGAAAACTTCCTGAATCTTCTTCTGAAGGGCAACAAGAAGAAGAGAGTTGCCGCCTGCGTGGAAGAAGTCTGATGACTTGCGGATCTTGGAAGTGCCATCAAACGGCAAAACCTCAGCCCACGCCTGTCGAAGCTGCGACTCGACTGCCGACAATGATTCGTCATCATGGGTTGCTTCTTCTGTCGTATTCAGATGCATGCTGAGCAACTTGGCAGCAGCCTTCCGGTCTACCTTGCCATTGGCGCTTTTCGGAAGCGCTCGAGCGGAACGTATAATCGTCGGCCTCAGGGCTCGAGGTAGGTCAACACGCCTCAGGACATCACCGAGAAACCTTTCCTCTCCCGCACTATGCTGCTTGATAGAAGCGTCAGTCACGACAAGCGCAGCAAGCAATAAGGAATCTGAGCTGGTATCGTCCGAGTCTGCCCTAGTCGGAACACAGACCAGGGCCTCGATCAAATGACCTTGTCCAGCACGAAGTATGGCGTCTTCCACATCTGTAAGATCGACTCGGTTGCCCCGTAGTTTGATTTGGGAGTCGCCGGCAACCCTGCCTTCAAGGACAAGTTGGCCGGTCGACAGAAGCCGGCCGACATCTCCAGTGCGGTGTACTGAGGCCCAGCCTTCCGCAACGAACTGGTCTGGGACGTGATCATGGTGCACGAATCGCTCCTGTGTAAGAGGTTCGTTCCCAAGGTAGCCAATGGCAACTTTTGCGCCGCCGATCAGAACTTCACCAGGCATGCCAATGGGCAAGGGTCTGAGATTCGAGTCCACGATCCAGACGGAGCAGTTGGGGGCCACATGGCCGGCGGTCAACTGAGTCTTGGACGGAGCTTCGGCGAGCGTTCGGTATGGTACCTCGATTCTAGTTACCGAGCACGTTGTCTCTGTTGGCCCGTAAGCATTGAAAAGCCTCAGCTGGTGGTTGGCGAGAGAGGCGAAGGCGTTGAGAAGTGCGGGTGTGATGGGCTCGCCACCACAGACTGCGCGGCGCCAACTGGATCCAGACTGGCCAAGGTTTGGAACACCGTAGGTAAGCCAAGAGAGATACTCCGATGGGGTCGCGCCAGTGAAGGTGATGCCGTCCTCAACAATGCGCTTGGTGATGGACAACGCATCACCGCGCTCGGCTAATGGCACCATGTGTACACAGCCTCCGTAAGCAAGAGCTGTAAAGATCTGGGTCAGAGACATGTCGAACCCCAAGGCGCTTTGGCATAAGACGTTTTCGAATTTGAAGTCGTAGCTCTTTAGGGAAAACTCAAGCTCGTGAATCAGGTTCCGGTGCGAAAGGACAATGCCTTTGGGAACGCCGGTTGATCCGCTGGTATACAATACAGCCGCCGGGTATGTTGATTTGATCTCGGGCATCTCTGACATCATTTTGAAGGGCTCCTGAGCATCGATGCATGGGGAGACGTTGAAAACCGGAGTCCCAAAGGAAGCTGCCGCGTCAGCAAGACGGTTGTCTACGAGAAGAAGCTGCGGTGAGCAGTGGTGAACTTGGTTCTTGAGCCGCGGCATCGGGGTTGCCGGGTCCAACGGCATATAGACACATCCAGCGTGCCAGATCGCCAGCATAGAGCACACGAAACCAGCTGTCGGCTCTTGAAAGACTCCAACCACAGATCCCGGTCCAACCCCGAGTCTTTGAATGCCCATAGCGATCGCTGTTACCCGGTTCGACACGTCTGCGTACGTTAAGATAGTGCCGCTTCCATCTTTGATCGCACGCTTCTCAGGATAAGAGGCTGATACCTCGGCAACCCTGTGAGCTACACTTTCTGGCCACGCGGAACGCTCAAAATCTCCTGGCGGTTTCCCCTGTTAGGTTTTAAGCCCTTCCGATCACAACACTGGATGCAACTTACCTTTTGCGAAGCTCAACCCGGTTCCGATGTACCTGCCATGAAACATTGGAACGCTCTCAATCAGATCCTGCTCCTGGCCGGTCAAGGTAGCAAAAGCGTCAACCAAATTCATGTAGCTGTCCATAAGCAGCTCGGCATCAGCTTTCGAGTAGAGACTGTCTTGCACAGCGAGCCGGATGTATGTAGGGACTTCTTTGTAGTCAACAATGTCAAGACTGATGTCGTAGGCAGCTTTGGTACCCTGCCAAAATCTGACGTCGAGGTTGCAGTCACCGAAAGGCTGTTGCTCTCGTGCCCCTTGCCGATAGTCGACAAATGCTTGGAATACCGGGCTGTACTCTGCGGATCGTCGCAACCCCAGTTTGCCCATGTTGCTCAGCAACAACCCAAACGGGAGCGCGGAGTGAGCAATCGCAGATTGTACCTTTTTCTTTGTGTCCTGAGCAATGTCTGAGAACCTCTTGCTGCATGTCGACTGGAACCTCAGTGGCAGCAGGTTGAGGTACATGCCGACCGCTTCAATGGTGTCTTCGCTCAACCTGTTTGCGTCTGCGATGCCAATACAGATGTCATCTACATTAGCCAAGCGAACGACTAGGACTCGGAAGATGGCGAGATAGAATTGAAACTGCGTCACGCGCAGATCACGGCATCTCGCGCGAACCTTCGCCATCGTAGAAGGGTTGACTCGACGACCGATTTCCGTGCTTTGATACTCCTTCAACGGTTGGCGCACCTTGGCGGCATCGGGAAGCGGCAAGATGGGAAGCTCCCCAGGGATACCGGAAAGCTCGCTTTGCCAAAACAGCAGGAGGTCAGACCAGTCCATCCCACGCTGGCGTCTGGCGAAGTCCGTGAACTGCAAGGGCGATCCGTGCAATTCCTCTCCCTTGTAAAAGGCTTCCAGCTCCGATTGAATGACTTGAAGACTGATTCCATCCATGTTGATGTGATGTAACCCGAAAAAGAGATGATGCTCCGTAGGCGAGGTTGAGACGAGGAGTATGCGCATCGTTTGGCCCCGATCTAGTTGATAACGATAGTTGGCGAAATCCTGTATGATGGCCGGAATTTCATCATGGGAGGCCGTGAGTGTCTCCAAATGTGTTGTGGCATCATCCAGTATAACTTGCACGCCCGTGCCATTTTCCGATTCAAATATTGCCGTTCTCATCGCCTCGTGGCGCTCTCCGAGCACTCGGACGGCTTCGGAAAGCCTTGCCACGTTTAGTGAGCCAGTCACACGGTACACAATCGTGCCGTTGAGAGTGTTGGCATCTGGCATGAGTTTGTGCATGAACCAGAACATCTCCTGACCAATGGATAGAGGATGAGGTCCATGCCGAAGAGAATGCTGTAGTTTGTTCAAGTCGGTAGCCGTGAAAGCCAAGACCTTCTGATCAACTGGACTGGAGGATGCCGTGATTTGGGACTCCACATCTGATTCGAGGGGGGTAAAAGTCCCAATGTCTTGCGTGCTTCCAGGTTGCATGAGACCTTGGCTCTTCTGATCAACTAAGATAGGAGATGATTGAGCGGATGACTCCGTGGCCGGCGAACTCAGGCCTGGTTCCGAGAGTGGGCTAGAAGTTTGATCGTCTTGTTTGCTCTCGGTCTCCAAGACCAGATTGGGTTTACTCGGTTTGTCCAAATTGGACAAGGCCAGATCGATAATGCCTTGAACATTGGTGTTCAGAATTTGAAGAGTCGCGATTTTGACATCAAATGTCTTAAGAAACCACCTGCGTACTTCGACGGCGATGAGTGAGTCGAAACCCAGTTGATCGGTTCCCGAACCAAGCAGCGTCTTCTCATCCTCCATCTGGGAGAGTGACAATTTTAGAATGCTCTGCAATTCGGGCAAGAAACATTCTAAGTATTATCAGTAAATAGATAATTCACGAATGACGTATGGAAGTAGCCCTCTATGGCAGGGGCGATTCATACATACCTCTGACTACGCGTTCGGCTTCCTTGAGCGAGGGAGCAGCGGCCAACCTTTCACGGGGAGTGTTCTGTGCATCAGTACCGCCTCCCTTGGATGCGGCACTCATATTGGGGTCGAGAGTAAACATATGAGAGAGCCTTGGTTCTTCCGCCCATGGGGGTCCTGAAGGGCCATCGGCTGGGAAAGTATCGAGACCAAGTGTAATCTCATGGTCAAGATTTGACGAAGAAGGGCTTGCCAGAACTGCTTCTCCGAATGCGTGGTGAAGATCGTGCTCGGATGTCCATCTGAATCCGTTTTTACGCAAGGTTTCGTGCTGGCTGCGATTCATCTCGTTCATTGCGTACCCTATGCCAATAACGAGCCCGAGGTTGATGACCGAAGCGGCCCGGCCGCGACGTCTTCGCTGGGAGGCCAAGCTTTGCATGAAGGCGTTGGCAGCTGAGTAGCTGGACTGCCCATAATTGCCAACGATCGCGACACTAGAAGAGAAGAAGATGAAGAAGTCCAGATCAACACCGTGCTCCTCGAAAAGCCTGTCGAGGTTCATGCTGCCCGCGACCTTAGGACCAGCAACCTTAGCAAGTTTCTGCGCGTCCAAGTCTCGGACAGGCCCATCTTGCAAGACCATTGCGCCTTGAGCCACTCCGGCCAGTGGTGGAAGAGAATCCTTGATCTTCTG
Source organism: Colletotrichum somersetense (assembly GCA_030867255.1). Taxonomy (NCBI): domain Eukaryota; kingdom Fungi; phylum Ascomycota; class Sordariomycetes; order Glomerellales; family Glomerellaceae; genus Colletotrichum; species Colletotrichum somersetense. The sequence continues at coordinate 16,234 of MU843794.1, read as the reverse complement.
GTAAGCCGAATCCACGCTGGCTTTGTCTGCTGTGTCGCACGGAATGATGGCAATGGTAATGCCGGCTTTGCGATGCTTTTCCAGCCAGTCGGGGCTGATGTTTGGATTACGGCTGCTCAGAGCCACGTACCGAGCTCCTTTTCGCACGAGCCATTCGCTAAGAGATAGCCCTAAGTCCCCGGTGAGGCCAACAAGCCAATAAGTGCGATGCGGCAGGAATGCTATATGACGACCTGTGGGCAGGACACGTGTGAGGGCGCTCTCGGTGTCATTCCAGTCGAGGATGTTCTTATTCAGATTTGGCCGTTGACTGGAAAAGTCGCTCAGGGAAATGAGCTCAAGTGGTTGCACCGAGAGTCCACGGCCGAGATTGTACGCTGCAGAGAGCTGTGCAGAGGCCGGAACAGCCTCGGCAGGTCCCATGGGGATGCCGTAGGGCAAAGACGTGGCTGATCGTAGCCCATCAGTGGCAAGAATGGGCTCCGTATCGATGATAATCGTGGATTTGGGAAGAAGGTGTCGAATGGACCCTTCCGTTAAAGACTCTGTAGTCTTCCTAAAGTCCGCAAAGTAAAGGTGGTTGGGACCAATTTTATCTCTCAGCAAACGGGCTGGCATAAAAGGATGTAGATGGACGAATTTGGTTTGTTGGTCGGTCGAAGTCACGGTGACTCGGATATCCCGATCCTTGGCCAAAGACTTGATGGCCAAGGCAAGTTCTGTGGTGGGGTTGTGTACGAGTAGGCGCTGGCCGTTGGGAACGTGAGAAAGCAGATATACCGCTTGCAGTGATGATGCAACCTGAGTCAGAACAAGTGGCGGGTTGCAATCATCCTGAACTTGGCAGACTGAGCCAGGTAACGGCGTCACCGTCGAGGCACATTGAGGCACCAAAGCGATTATTGGGCTACTGCCGTTTGCCACTCTTCCAAAGACCAAGTATGAATTGCTCAGACCCGAATACAGCATAGGCACCGGGAACGAGGTCGAGTACTCGACTTTGAGCTGGAGGCGATTGCCCTTTGTTGAGGCCATTGCCTTTTTCGAAAGAGCAGATGCATCTCGTTCAAGCCAACCATCGTGCGAGAGTCGGATCTGGCCATCTCCGTTCTTACGAAGGATGAGTCTTCGGCTCGCATTGTATCTGTCGTTAAGATCGGGAGATGCTATCAGCCGCGGGATCTCTAGACGATCGTTCCTGTAAACGAGCTCCCTTTCAAGAGGCCAGAGAATATCGGTTCCCTTGTTCTTCAGGCCCAATGAAATGCACATCTCGAACTCTAGGAGAGAAGAACAGATGACATGGGAGGCGGGTGGGCTCGCATCCAAAAAGTCGATAGACCTGAAATTCAGGTCGGGCATTTCCCAGAGCATGGTGCGGAAGAATCCAATAGCCATCATCGATCCCGGGCATCTATCTCGAGCCTCATGTGTAACCCACAGAAGCGTCGGGCAGGTCGACATGATTGTTTTCAAGGCACTGAGAGTAGCGTCGTTGATGTTCTCCAAGACAGGCCCGTCAATTTCCGCCAGGGACAACACCGTGCATCCTGAGTAGGCCTCACTGAAATCCTCGAGAGTCCGGATGTTGAGAACAACCTCGTAGTGTTGCCCCAACAGCTCACAGATGCTGTCCACAAGTTGGACGGTATTCGGAGTTCCACCCCCGACAACGAGCAGGCGAGGGAACGCCGTCTTGTTGTCGAGGGGGTTACGCAGCAACTGCACTCTGTCGTCCACTGCTTGAGCCGTAATTACTGAGAGGGGAAACGGAATGCAATGGACATTAGGGGTGACTGAATCAATGCCTGAGAAGCCAGACTGCTGGAGAACAGCATTCCACTTTGGCGGTTCGATGAAGGGCGAGAGTTCACGGCCTTCGGCATCGCCGATCCACCATTGCGGCATTGTTCCAAAGACAAAACCAAGTCTGATGGGGTCGGTTTCGGTGATCTCGAGCATGACAAGATGACCTCCAGGCTTCAGCAGATTTCGGACGTTGGCAATCGTCCGCTTCAGGTTGGATGTTGCGCGAGACGTCAGCGAGGCGATAACCAAGTCGTACAAGTGTGGCTTGAACCCTTGTTCGGCGATGTCTCGCTCCGGATCGAGAGCTGAGAAAACCATCTTGTCTTTCTGGGTGGCGAACATGTCACGAGCTTTCTCAAACCGACTGATGGATACGTCGGTACATGTGTAGGTGTCAAATGTGCAACCAATTTCCTCAAGTACTGTCTTGGTCACACTCCCGTCGTTCGCTCCTATGTACTGGTTAGCATGTGAAGTGTTCCCCCCCCACCTTAAACTTGGGACCCAAATTCTTACCGATCTCCAGTATATTCATTGCAGGGAACTTATAAGCAAGCTGCCCAACTATACGTGCTAGGTAGCGGGTGTAAATTCGGTTGGTCATCCCTTGGGCATAGTAGTCTTCCAGCAGACCTCGGAGAGGATGTTCCAGTATCGTAGCTCCGCTGTGTATGACTTGTGCAATGTTCTCTCCCACAGCCTGAATGACCCTGCGATCCAGGTTATCGGGATATCGCGTCTCGATGGCAGTAATTGTCTCTGGCGTGTCTTGAAGCCAGTGCTTCTTGGCGTAGGGATGGATACCGGAATGCACAAGACTGCGAACGTGGGCCAGAAAGCCAAAGTATCTCTTCCAGTTGGGGTCCTGTCGCTTCTGGTGACCCTGAGGGAAAGCCTTTTCAAGCTGAGCCATGTAGCAGAAAGACAAACGTTCTAGGTTCTCTGCCAGTTCGTAATCGTCCGCTGTGGCATGCCCGTCCACGCAAACGCTCTGAGCGTCAGGAAAGACGGTAATCCACTTTGTGCGGTAGAAAATCTTTACGTCACTCTCTTCTGTTGCCGGAGAAAGCTGAACGCACTGGATTGCCTCGATCTGCACGACACCATGCCCCTCTCGAGTAAACAGTTCGACATCCCCGCTCACACCGGAACCCTCACGATCTGGGATGATTGCGGTGAATCCAAGTTTTGGGAGGCTCTGACCAACAGCATTTGCCAGTCCATAGTCGATGCGAACATTCCCGATGGTCCGTGGTACGTGTGTTGAGAACAGATCCCCATCGTCTGGGTGGCAGTAGGCCAATAAGATTGTCTGAATAGCGGCGTCTAAGGTGGCTGGATGCAAAAGCATTGAACCATCACCTAGGGTATTAACGATGAAACCAGTTGCCGCGTCAAGCTTCCTCGAGGCATCTTGAATAGCGCGGAACGGCCCTGTGTACCCATAACCCAAGCTGCTCCAGGCTGTGTATATGACGTCGCTGTCAATAGGTCTCATCAAGCAGTCCGAAATGTCTTGCTGGCGAGTAAATGGCAGTATGCCTTCTTTTGATGGTCCCAAACGCAGTTCTATAGTCGCTTTGGCCATGAGGGTTAAGCTGTCGCCGGGAGAAGAGTACAGCGAGAAATCGGCCGTGATTTTAGTCTTGCGATCACGACGCACGTTTGTCATCGTGCATACAACCTCGACCCCAGGGTCATCTGGCGGGATAAGCAGAGCTTGACGTATGTCCAGATTGCTGACGTCAATGGTTTGAATGCTCTGGTTGTCCTGTGCGATCTCCCTGGCCGCTTCGATTGCCATGCATAAGTAGCCGGTGGCAGGGAAAATGGTTTGACCCTGTATCTTATGGCCAGCAAGCCAGGGCAACTCTGATTCCAAGAGAATGTTGCGCCACCTCATGTCCACGTCGGAACTGTCAGGAAGCAGCTTGCCTAACAACGGATGGACTGGCTTTTCGCACCTCCGGAGAGCTTTGGTAAACCGGGTTTCGTGCCAGAACTCCTGGTCATGTTGCCAGTGGTATATCGGGAGGCCCCTCAGTGTCTGGCCCGAGACACTAGACAAGAGCTTGTCCACGGCAGCTAGCTCGGGATTTAAGCCAGCCCGCCAAAGCTGTGCGAACCCCTCACGGAAAGATTGCACGCTGTCTTCTCCTCTACGGAGTAAGAAGGCATAGGCTGGCTGGCTCTGAGGTTCCAGGTTTTTCAAGGTTTGCAGAACCGGACCCCGAAGGGCGGGATGCGGTCCGACCTCAACCACGAGATCGAAAGAGCCGACGTCGCTGCACGCCTTTTCCAGAGCCTGGGAGAATAGGACCGGCTGGACCATGTTGTTATTCCAATAGTCCGCCGTAAGATGCAACTTACTGGCCTCCTCAACGTAAACACTAGAAAACCACCGAGTCGACGTGTCAGGATCAGACTTGAAACCCTGAACAGCTCTAAGCGATTCTAGGTAAGCGCTAGAACACGGATTCATGTGGTGAGAGTGATACGCTTTGTCGACTACTAAACGCTTCGGGTTGGCGTTCTCGACCTCGAGATATTCCTCGGCCTCGAGAATGGCGTCCTCGTCTCCTGAGATAGTGACACTACCTGGAGAGTTGCTGGCGGCTATAGAAATACGCCCCTTGAATTCTGGCCGTGCGCAAAACCGACGCGCCTCCATGTAGGACATAGAAGCTGCCATCATGGCTCCCTGTTCGCCAGAGAGACCGCCAGCCAACTTGCTATGCACACCTCGGTAATATGCAGCGAACAAAGCGCTCTCTGCTGTGAGGTAGCCTGCAGCATATGCGGCAGCCATCTCTCCAGAGGAGTGACCTACAACGGCATCAAAACTAACACCAGCCACTTGGAGTACGTCCACCATGAGGATCTGGATCATGGTACACAGGGGCTGAGAAAGTCTCGCTTCCATTACAGATGAGCCGTTTGGAGAGCGGCCTAGAAGGAGCTGGTCAACCAACGACTCGGGCGGTCTGTCTTCTGGCGGGATTGTTTCTAAAAGAGCTTCTTCTAGTTGACGTGCGCGGTCCTGTGCCCAAGGAGAGGCGCGCAGAACCTCGGCCATCATACCAAAAGACTGAGCCCCTTGACCCGTGAAGATGCCGATTGTCCGTGGGGCACCGCGCGTTGGTGCCACAACTCGTCGGTCTCGGATGACATCTGACAGTTTCGCCGAGAGTTCAGGGAGACTCGCAGCTGTTATAGCGGCCCTGTAAGCGAAAGGCGACCTTCTCGAAGCCGTGATTGCCACATCCCGTATGTTAGCTTCCGGATGCAGATTTAGCCACTGGACATAGTCCGCAAGTCCGCCGTACAGCGAGTCTGCACTCTTGGCTGAAAAAGTAACCGGCACAAAGACCGGAACCGTGACCTCTGGAACTTGATTGGAGAAAACATCGTTGTCATAGCTTTCCAGTATGACATGCGAGTTTGTACCTCCGAATCCGAAGCTGTTTACACTGGCCCTGAGCGGCTGGCCGTTTAGTGGTTTGGGCCACGGGACCTCCGCGGTTGGGACCTTCAGGTTCCCGTAGAAAGGCGCGATGCGGGGGTTCAGCTTATTGAAGTGCTTGTTTGGGAAAATTGTCTTGAGTTGCAGGGCAGCCGTTGTCTTAATAAGGCCCGCCAAGCCTGCTGTGCCCTCGGTGTGACCGATCACCGTCTTGATTGATCCGACGTAAAGCGGATCAGCCCGGACGTAATTTCTTAAGGAATCGATGAAGACAGAATGAATTGCTTCCGCTTCCACTGGATCGCCAGCAGGTGTTCCAGTGCCATGTGCTTCAAAATACTGACAGCCGTCCTTGATCACATCAAGACCAGCCTTGGCATAGACGCGGCGGATGAGAGATGCTTGAGACTCTGCACTCGGTGTAGTAATGCCATTGGTGTGGCCGTCTTGACCGACACCAGTCTCCCTCACAATACACTCAATGAAGTCTCCGTCGGCAACAGCATCACTCAGACGCTTTAGCACTACAGCAGCCACACCCTCGCCTCGAGCATAGCCATTCGCTTCAGCATCCCACATTCGACTCTTTCCAGTTGGTGAAAGCATGTTAAGATTGCTCTCCGTGATGTAACATTCGGGTCCGAGCAGCAAGTTGGACCCTGCCACAACAGCTAAGCTTGACTCGCCTAGTCGTAAGGCCTGCACGCCATGGTGTAGAGCAACTAAGCTTGAAGAGCAAGCCGTATCAATTGTCATGGATGGGCCATGAAGATCCCATATATATGAGATCCTATTGGCAATGATACTGCGAGCAATGCCAGTAGCCTGAGTACTTTCATTAGCCATTGACGGATATCCACGGTTTCGAACAGACTGAGATGTCCAACAGCTCTTACCTGGTATTTTGGAACGGCGTCAAGGTCATTGTTTAAGATGTTCTCATAGTCGCCACACATCAAGCCGACGTAGACGGCCGTATCCGAGCCTTTAAGTTGTGGCATGGATACATTGGCATTCTCAAAGGCCTCGTGCACTGTTTCGAGCAGGATTCGCTGTTGGGGGTCTATAGAGGACGCCTCTACAGCAGTAATGTTGAAAAAGTTGTTATCAAACTTGCGAACATTTTCCCGCAAAAAGTAAGATTTTCGAACATTGGTGCTGCCATGGTGACTTCCGTCATTGTGGTGGTAACCATCGATGCTGAATCGGTCTGGAGGGATGGCCTGCGACAAGTCCACGGGATTTCTGAGAACATCGACTAATTCTGTGAGAGAAGAAGCTCCTGGGAAACGACAGCCAATGCCGATCACAGCAATGGGCTCGGATATGTTGTTTAGGCAAGGCATTTTGCACAAAAAAGAAGAATCTGGATGTTCATGTTGCAACAGAGACGAGATCCTGCGGTCCTCAAACATATTTATGTTCTATAATAAAGCGTGAGTTTATATACCAGATGGCGCATATTTAAAGTCCCAATCTACGACAGCCCCCCCAGGGTCGAACAGATATCATACACACACGATCATCGACACAGTCTAAGTTTAATACCCGAGGACGAGTATACATAATTGAGGCATCAAAGTTTGGGCTCCTAGATAGAGATCCAGAGCAGCGATCTACAAAGAACTGGCAATACCGGCACAGGATCTCTACATAGTTCACCCTTGGAAGAAAACCTGCAAACCGTGTTTATACTCTGTATCTCGCGTCTGTTGCTTGAAGATGCAACCTCAGATTTTGTCAATAATTCTATCTTCAGTAACCTAATTGTTTACATTGTATACTTCGGAAGTATATGTACTTGGCATCAAAGTCAATGTCTGGGGCAGTTCAGAATTCTAGGCGGGCACTACAGTCACATGCCTGCGGTTTTGAAAAGGTTGTTCTAGAAACATGTTTACACAACCTACGCCGTGACTGAAGTAAAAATGTATTGACACAACCTAACTATAACTACACAGATAGCTCCGTACGTCATCCTATAGAGAGCTTAAAGAAAAGTCAGCCTTGTCCAGCCTGACTCAAGGCACGAGGATTTAATGTAAGTTTAGCAACTTAATGCGTGATGTTGCATGCATATTATATGGCAGCCTGACTCGAGACGCAAGAATTTCACGTAAGTTTCGCAACTTAATGCGTGATGTTGCATGCATAGATAGCAGCCTGACTCAAGATGCAAGTCTCCAGTGTTAGCTGCTCAGCCATGAAGGAGGCCTACAACGAAAATATAATTCTCAAGCATATGTCATGTAAGGTTCAAAACCTGATCAAAGTTTGTAGATATGGAACGTGTCGCACGAAAAAACGACACCGTTAATTACAGGCAGCAATTAACGCCTTATATCACACAACCCCACTGCAACAGAACGCTTTGAAGAGGAACCGCCCTTGACACATTGCACCGCCGTTTTCGGCCCAAACTCTCCTGACTCTTGTACTCTCCAAGATCGGCAGAATGGTATAAAAATATTGGTAAAAAGCCTGTTTCTACTTGAAACTCCATGAACACAACGCATCAACTGCTTCGTTACAGACGCGAGCAGACAGTACAGTAATACAGCGCATGGCTTACTGCTGTGTTTTCCTGATGTATACTATGTTGTGTTACCTGACCACTCAAGTCATGATGCATTTTTTGAGGTGTTTTGATAGTACACAGTACATAAGTATCGACATTGCTACAAAAAGCTTAAAACTACAAACATTCTTGGTCCCAACTCCTCCACCCTAACATTGTTTCTACACCTCCTGAGGGGCCATTGCCGCATGCAAATCTGTCTGGACAGGCTTACAAGCGTCTATGGAAACTGACCTGGACCTTTGGCCTTTCGTAAATAAAATATAGTTTAGACTCTTTATCCCAGTCGGTTTCGGTATTGACCAGCTCCATATCATATGCCCAAACCAGTTTCGCCAAGGTAATGCGGGCTTGCATCATACCGATTTCTCGGCCGGGACAAGCTCGCGGTCCTAGCGAAAACGGCTTGAAGGCCTTAAAGTAGTCGTGGCTGAAGCTTTCGTCATACCACTTGTGGTCCTGGGGCAGGAAACGCTCTGGCCAAAACTCTCTAGGGCGATGGAAATATTTGGGGCTGTGCGTAGTGGCGAACGAGGCGTTTTGCACGACGACCTAGAAATGCATCAGCGTTTCCTATTCGGGTACGTGGGGGCTCAGATATCCTAAGCTTACACCTTTCGGAATGTATTCGCCGTCCACGAGAGCTCCAGGACTGTATCTCGGGAGGCCAAATGCTGCATTTGTATGGATTCGCATGGATTCGTCAATGACAGCATTGAGATACCTTGCGGTTTGTAGCTTCTCGGCATTGATGTCAGAATAGCTGCTAAACTCTCCCCTGATCTCCTCAGCGAGTCGGTCAAGTGCACGTGGCGTCTTGCAGAGATAGTAGATTGCCGATGTAAGAATGTTGGACAGGGGGTCGAAACCTGCGGCAATCAAAACGTTGGACTGCGCGATCAACCACTCTTCCGACTCTGTCTTCGATTCGTCCCGCAGGAGCCACGAGAAGTAATCCTTGCCCTGCAGCTGTTGTCGCTTGGAAAGACGCTGCGCTACAATTTCTGTGTTCAACCTGATCCAGGTCGGGATGGTTTTGGAGACGGACTTGGGAACAAACAAAGGCGACAATGGGTACAGAAGCGGGAATTTCTTTAGCACTTGTCGAACTGTACCATGGAGGCCAACTTTAATCGACTCTCGCAAGTAAAAACTCGGTTCAGCTGCCTTTGTTAGTAGCTATTCGTTCTTGAGCCATTGATCATTCGAAAGAGGTCAGGCTCACCGTTTTTCAAATTGTCAAACTCGTGGCTCCAAGCCATGTAACCGGCAATATCGCAGACAAGCCAGTCAATCCACTATACATGTTTTTGTTTAGAAAAAGCAGAACCTGGGATCAGAAATTCAAGAATAGTTGGATCATTGGCATACCTCGGTCATGTTAACACCTTCAGGGCTGCTGCCGCCGTGATTGGCTAACTGCTCGACTAGTAGGTCCACGTAGCGATGTACGTGGATCTCTTGCGCCCACATTGCTCGAGGAGAAAACGCGGGGGTAAGCTGCTTGGCAAGCGTGCGGTGTTTTTCCGGATCTGGCTCAGCTGTGATGCCTGGCTCATTTCCTCCTAGATCTTGAAACCCCGTCTTCACGAAAGTCTCGCGGTTACGAACTGTTGCCATGTATATGTCGTGCTGGGCCTGTGGCGATCTGAATGCAAGCTCATTTGGCCCAACGCGAATGACTTCGGCTGTTTTTCGTAAAGCGTCGTCAGCAAGGCCATTACTCAACTATCATTAGACGGGAAAGGAGCACCGCAATTGACACTCACATCCGTACTTGTCAAAAAGCTCTTCCACGGCCCAAGGATATCTCCCCCGAAGCCACTTTATAGCGTACCATATATATGATACAGCAGCATAAGGAGGTCCCGGGTACTTGGCGAGGGGATGAATGTACAAAAGATAGACGCATCTTGATAGTATGCCAAGAGCTGCAAAACAGATCCCCCAGAGAAGCAAGGCCGTCAAAGATGGCACTTTTGGTACAACAAAGATGAATGAGCTCATTTGTCTCTGACTCTGAAGATATGGCAGAATTCGTTGAAGTTTGTGTATGAAAGATGGTGTTAAGACAGCAATTTGCTTGTTTACGTTTGTTGATCACCTGAGAGTCTGCGGTCACAGTGGAATTGATGGGACAAGTAGATGATTATTGGAAATATATGGGAACCGTCAACATAATGGGGACGGTTGCGCCTGGAATTACACGAAGACGAGAAAGCTTCTTTGCAAACTAAACCTTGCGGAAATGTAGATGTACGTTGCATCATGCTTTGCATTCCATGGTGCATCGTCGCTGAAGCCGTTTCATTTTGACCAAATGAAGTTTCCGTACCCGAAGTAGTCTTTCACAGATGATGTGTAGTCAATGAATCGTGTAGTCAATGAATGCTTGTTTTAAACTTCAGCCTCCAGGTCAGTTTCTTGGTACAGATATGTGGGAGCTGAAAGACAAGGGGCTGTTCCTATACACGTGAAAACTTATCAAGTGGTTGCAGGCCGAAAGTAGTTCAGCCAACTAGGCACCCTAACCCACACGCTCCTAAATAAAGTTGTAGTTTGGGTTTGTTTTCGTTGAATATTACCCATGATACTTTTATTTTGCTGATGATTGTATAAGGCCAACACCGTATGCCTATTACTCAAGGTGTGTTCAACGGTATGGCAGCTAGTTAACTTGCGAGCACCTAGCATTACAGTAGCCAGCCGAAGCTTCATACCCCTGTTGAGTGCCCTGATGCTCACACCTGTACTATTTTAGGTTTAGCTAACATTACGGTACTTCTGCTGGCCTGGCCTGGCTAGCTAGCCTAGCTGTTAGTGAATTTTTCCTCCTATCTGTCTCATCACCTATCACTACTATAGATAACTACTACTGCTGCTGCCGACTAAATAACTACTATATATTATTGAGTTTTCCCTATACTTATTAGACAACCTGATTTAAGTATATAGAGGCGTAGGATACTCTTCTAGATAATCATTACGCCTAGGAGCTCTATACTATACACGATAGATGCTGGGTAGTGGTTAACGCGAATAGAAAGTATATAAAATAGTGGTGTTTAGCTAGATAAAAAGGGCTAGAAAATGTACCTCTTTTATTAGTTGAAGGGTGTGTGGGTGTGGGACATATCAGGAGTATATAACTTACCCCTGCCACCTTGTATGTATCGAAGTTCATAAAAAGATGAAAGGGTATAGCAGAAACTCGATTATTGAGTTGGGGATTGAGTTCGCAGCTACATGTCAGTAGCAATAAGAAAGTTTCATAATACTTTGCTCCCTCCCTGTACTTTCAGTATCACAAGCTTTCATAGTCATTGTAGAGGAACCTCCCAACTCTGAAATATTAGCAAGGCACCGATGCGAAACAGTACTTCTCAAGCCTTATGAAAACAAAGGGTCATCGTCTGGTACAATGAATGAGGGCCGTGGGTCATTTAGGAAGGAAACTTACCAGGTGTGATCATTGACTCTGGTCGTCGTCTCTGTGATCGTTTACTAAAGTTTAAGATCGGCTCAACCTTCATAACACCACAGGAAGAGCGGCAAAATCCAGGATACTAAATAGGCGAGTAATTGCCCAAGAAAGGATTTGGTAGTCCTGCAGCCTTTGCCCATCTCAGAGCTGATGGCTGTCTTGGATTGTCACTACGATTGCCAACAATCAACAACTGCCCATAATGAATAACGACGAACAGAAAAACTTTCCTCCACAAACAGTTGGCGAAGCCCAGGGAGTGCCACCAAACAGAAGCGACAGCATTCATACTCAGGTGCTTGAGGTGTCACGGAATGGAGAGCCGTCGGTTGAGCCAACGGTGTCCGAAGAGCCCACCCAAGACGACATTGGTCTCAAGATGAACTTCTCATTTTGGGCCATCATAGCGACACTATGCTTCACGAGTCTACTGGGTTCATTTGAAAATGTGGTCATCTCCACTTCAATGCCGTACATGATCAGAGATCTGGATATCGGGTCTGACTATGTATGGATCACCAACGGATTCTTCGTTGCAAGGCAAGACACCTAATGTCCATCTGAAGCTCTGCCAAAACTTGATGTACTAATGAACTGATGCAGTGCCGCCGTTCAGCCTCTTTTCGGCCAATTAGCAGATGTCTTTGGACGACGAAGACTGACGCTGTTCATCGTCGGCACGCACACTCTTGGTAGCGGCATCTGTGGCGGAGCCAAGAACGGCGCCATGCTCTTCGTGGGCCGGGCTATCCAAGGCACCGGCAGTGGCGGCATCAACATGATTGTCGAAGTCATCATATCAGACCTCGTGCCCCTACGGCAACGAGGCTACTTCATGTCTCTCGTGCTTCTCGTTTATGCCTTCGGCTTCGGCACAGGTCCCCTAATCGGCGGTGCTCTCTCCGAGCATGCGGGCTGGCGCTGGGTTTTTTGGATGAACTTGCCGATCGGGGGCACTTCACTTTGCCTTCTCTACCTGCTTCTTAAGATCAAGGACGACAAGACAACCCCACTCGCTGACAAGATCAAGAACATTGACTACACTGGCAATATATTGGTCATCGGGTCCACGGTCTCCATGTTATATGCACTCACACTGGCGGGCTCATCCAGTCCTTGGGGTTCCTGGCAAGTCCTCGTACCCTTGTTGATTGGGGTTGGAGGCTTCGTCACATTCCTCAGCTTTGAGGGATCCCGCTTCTGCCCTCATCCTGTCATTCCCCTGAGATTCTTCAAGGACCGTACCAGAGTAGCCATATATATCAACACTCTGATCACAGCTATTCTCGGCTACTGGATGAATTTCTTCCGCCCATTTTACTTCCAGTCAGTATTGCTGTCTACTCCCACCGTGGCCGGGGCTCAGATGCTGCCCGGCGCTCTTGGAGGACTTTTGGTAGCGTCAGGAGCATCAGCCGGAGTCTCCTGGATGGGCCGATACAGGATTTTCCACAACGTTGGCTTTGGTATACTGACTCTGGGGCTCGGTCTACATGTGCTTCTGGACGAACACTCCAACGCCGTTCGCTGGGTCTTGTTTCAGATCCTCACAGGCTGCGGCATCGGCATGTGTCTGAACACGCTCTTGCCGGCGCTTCAAGCAACTCTTCCGGATACCGACGTGGCACCCGCTACTGGTACATGGGCATTCATGAGAAGTAACGGAAACGTTTGGGGCATGGCGATACCGATGACGATCTTCAACAATCGCTTCCTACAATTGGCGAGCAGAATCACAGATGACGAGGTTCGTAGCGAGTTCTCGGGAGCGAATGCTTACGGTCTAGGCACTCGCGACAAGATTTCTCGTCTGGACCCTGTTACCCGAGGCCAAGTGATCAGTGTATATGTACGTGCACTTCAGCTGGTATGGGTTATTGCTGTAGTCTTGGCGGGTATTGGGTTTGCATTCTCCCTACTTGAGAGAGAGATCGAATTGCGCACGAACCTCGACACAAACAAGTATGGTATGCAGCACAAGGATAAACAGGATTCAAATACGGAAGGGGGAGATAAAGAACAAGAAGCGTAGAGCAAGGTGTAATATCATTCCATGTTGAATTCACTAGTTCAGTACCAAAAGATGAGCGTTCTCCTCATAAACATACACAAGTAGGAAAAGAAAAAAGAAAACGACACCATGAGTCCCAGCGTCTGTTCAAAGATTGAAGAGTAGTTGACTATCCAGGGGTCCAGTCGAGGGGGGAGGGGGGGGGGGGGGGGTTGTAATCCAAGGTGGTCCTTGCGGATTTTGGCCCATCTAAATGGAGAACAACATATACGAAGCTATGTGGCTTCCCGGAAAATGAGGACTACTAGCCTGCGCTGACCAGTCATTGCATTAAGACTAGACCGAGGGCAATTCTATACTAGGTATGTGCTATATTTCTGGCTGCAGATGTGTAGGTTGCAGGGTCTGTGTGGGTTTCCTGACTCGGTTACGCGACGCGCCTTGTTTGTAGGGCTGCCTGTAAAACGCAGGTGTACACCACGTGAAAGGCTTGGGCATCGAGTTCTCCTCACCAGAGGAAATATAACTTAGTGTATCTGTGTTCCTTGGTCCCAGAAACTTACAGCGATTGGGAAAGGTTGTCACAAAGCTAGATCAATCGCTTGAAGGTTTTCGTTGTGCCACATGAGCCGTCCAGAAACCTTCATCCACCACAACGCAGCTTCAAAAGCTTGTGCACCATGAAGGTCTGTTGATCTCTCTTGTCTTTGCAACTTTGTCGAAAGTTAAATCCGAGGACCTACTAGGTTTGCTTTAGGCAGTTTACTTACCCTGTACCATCACATGCCAGGTTAATTGCACGCGCATCTCCCCAACTAGTAGAAAGACACTCAGATTTCCGCGCGTCTCTGGTTTTTATTCGACATAGTACTTTCCAAAGGATATAGCTGCTAAAGTCGCAAGACTGCTTTTCGTACGTTACCCAACGAAATAACCACAACACGTCGTTCTTCATGACTTCACTTTCTGCTCAGACAGTCATTGTCTACCTCATCGCCATATTTTCAGTCCACACAGCCATCTCAAAGCTGCGCGCCTCTTACCGTAGACGACAGTTTAGTCGAAAATATGGCTGTCTCCCGCCGCCAAAGGCGCCGCTACGAGACCCCATCATGGGTATCGATAACACGCTCGCCAATATGCAAGCAGTGCGGGAGCACCGCAGCCTGAAGCTTTTTGAAGACCGTTTCTACACCATAAGCGAAACCTATAGCAGTAAGCTCCTCTTTGGCGCCCCTATCATCATCACTATGGATCCGGAAAACATCAGGGCCATTCTAAACACCCACTTTAACGACTACGCCATTGCGCCTTTCCGGCAGCCGGCGCTGAGGCACCTCCTCGGCGATGGCATCTTCGTGGTAGACGGCGAGAAGTGGCAGTCTTCAAGGGCGCTGCTGAGGCCTAACTTTGCGCGTGACCAGGTCGCTGACCTGGATGTGCTGGAGGCCCACGTTCAGGAACTGTTCAAGTCGCTGCCGCGGGATGGGGTGACGCCCATCGACCTTCAAAAGCACTTCTTCAGCTTCACCCTCGACTCTGCCACCGAATTCCTCTTTGGTCAAAGCGTCCACAGCCAAAGGCGGTATCTCAACAAGCAGCGAGACACAGACAGTGTAGAAGCTCAGTTCGAGACCGCATTCGCTATCGCGCAAGCAGAGGCCATGGAGGTCATCTCACTCGGCCCCCTGGCCAGATTTGCGCGTGTAAAATCACGGAAACAAGTGGACATTGTGTTCCGTTACGTTGACCAGTTTGTCAACAGGGCCATCGCGTTCCGCAAAGACTACGATGAAGCTGGACAGGAGAACGATGCCAAGGGGGCGAAGCCGAAGTATCTCTTCTTACAGGAACTGGCCAAGCAGACTACAGATAGAAGTCGTTTGCGCTATGAGCTATTGAATGTGCTCTTGGCCGGGCGAGACACCACGGGCAGTCTTCTTAGCAATCTCTTCTTCATGTTGGCGAAGAAGACTGATGTGTGGTCCAAGCTAAGGCGCGAGGTCGATGGGTTGAATGGTGAACTGCCATCCTATTCTACTCTGAAGGATATGCCATATCTCAGGGCGTGTCTGCGCGAATGTAAGACTTTTGCGGGTTTATCTCTGTTTCTTGCCACGTCAAAGAGGCATTAGCTAACCTCCCGGTGTCACTAGCGCTACGGCTTTATCCTGTTATTCCAGTCAATACGCGCATCGCTACTACCGACACAGTTCTCCCGAGGGGGGGTGGTCCAGATGGGAAAAGTCCTGTGTACGTGGCCAAAGGCACTGCTGCTGGGTGGTCTATTTGGGCTTTGCACCGGCGGAAGGACATTTATGGGCCAGATGCAGACCAATTTCGCCCGGAGCGTTGGGAGAATCTCCGAGTCACTTGGGAGTTTCTCCCGTTCAACGGAGGTCCACGCATATGTCTTGGCCAACAGTATGCATTGACTGAAGCCTCGTACCTTACAGTAAGGATTTTGCAGGAGTTTTCGAAGATTGAGGGCTTAGACAAGGGGGACTGGGTGGAACAAGTTTCCGCGACTGCCTGTAATAGACTAGGATGCCGAGTGGTGCTTACGCCTGCCTAAGAGAGCATTATGATCAGTAAATAAGGCGTGTGTTTTTTCTAGATTATGTAATGTCACATAATATAAGGCGTTAATTGATGCCTGCAGTTAACGGCGTCGTTTTTGTGACAGTTATAAGCCTAGTTATCTATAGCTGTTATGCCTTAAAAGTACAAGTGCAGCTTTAGCGTCTAAGAGTCATAGACCCTATAGGTTTAAATCCTATAAGGCCAGGAAAAGGTTATTGTTGGAATCACCAGGGTTGGTGATACGGTTAACCGTACGTATCGGTGGCTGTGACGAATAGTAGGGGTAACTTGGTGGTTCTCTATTAT
>MU843793.1:0-28153 GCA_030867255.1 Colletotrichum somersetense | reverse complement strand
TCGGAGGGCCGGAGGGCCAATGGTCCGGTGGTAAGTTATCGGGGTTTAGCCCGATAACTCCGATAGCTCGGCGATGGTCAACATCGCAACACTAACCTTTAAAAAGGGAGATAGTGTTTATTTTTTCTAATAAAATATTAAAACTAAATAACTTAGTAATAAACTTAACTATAAGAAACTTAAACCTTTTAAAATTCTTAAGAAAGTCTCTAACGTTAACTATAAATTAGATTTACCTAATATAATATAAATCTACCTAGTATTCTATATAGTACTGCTTAAGCTAGTACTATAAGGGATAGCCACTAAGGAGCCTATTATTATAGACGCTAATAAACCTAAGTATAAAGTTAAGAGAGTTATTAACTATATAGAACTAGAAATAATAAATAATAACGTTAATATATACTACCTAGTTAAATAGAAGGGCTATAGATTAAAAGATAATATATAGAAAATAGAGACTAACCTTATAAATATAAAAGAAAAAGTTACTAAGTATTAAAATAAATATATTATATAGGAAAAATATAAACAGACTAAAGCACTTAAACCACTAGTATAAGGGAAATAATAGATTTAACCCTAACCTTTTTACTAACCTAGTAAGGTAAACAGACTATAAGATAAGAATCTATTTATTTACCTAGAGACGCTAGCTACTAATTAGGAACTACTTACTTCCTCTAAAAGGTTAAAATTAAAATATAATAAGTCTATATTCTTATTTAATATAAAATCCTAATCTACTATACTAAAACCACTACTTAACTAAACTTTATAAACTATAAAAGATTTAGATACTTTTTCTTTTTTAATAAAAAATAATATAGTATTATCTTTTTTAAATACTATTCTCTTAGCTTTATAAATATAATTAAGCTCTATAAGTAATATATCTATTTTAGCCTAAGCTTTTCTTAGTGTGTCTACTCTTTAATAAAGAATTACTTCTTTAGACTATTTTTCCTATTTAAAATAACTTACTTTATCTAATAAATAATTTATTATACTAATATTAGTAAAAAATATATATACTAGACGTAAGGAACTAACTTATAGGAATAAATTACGTCTTAAGTTATATTATATAAACGACCTAAGTAAGTGCACTTAGTATAAACACTACCTCTTAATATTATCTTATATTATACTCCCTAATTATAACAGTATATATAAGGTATAACTTTATATCTAAATTAAAAGATCTATAAGGTATAACGCTTATAATAAAAAGTAAAAGATACTTATTATAATTAAGAATCTAATATAGCGTTAGTAAGTAATAAAGAAAAAAAAATCTAATAAATCTCCTATATAAAATAAACTACCTACTTATATAGACCTTAAGGATAAGGCTTTTAGAAGGTAGACCTAATATTACAACCTAATAAGTTACAGGCAATAGATATCCTACCTAGCAAGACAGACCAGCAGGCACTATAACCTTTATATAAATAACAAAAAGATAACTCCTTAGAACAGAAGAACTATAGATAAGTTATATAATAATAAGATAAAGTAATTACTCTATAGGACTTACTAAGCAATTACCTAGACCTATTAAGCGATTAGTAGTGCCTACTAAGCGCTTAACAGGGTATATAGAATAATTAGAACTAACAGGATTAATAATTATAAGTCTAAAGGATAATATTAAGACTTATATATAGGATAGACTTAAATATACTTAAGGACAGACTTTTATAGCTTTTTAATAATTAACTTATAATATATTCTCTAAATACCTTTTAGTATCTAACTTAGTGATTTATTAATAAGAAGCTATATAAGCTACCCCTTATAACTATTAACCCCCTGATTGATTACTAAGTAATCAACAGACTAACAAGCCAACATTACTGTTACCAAGTATCGACCTCAGCTATACTATTAGCGGAAACCCTACTGTCAGATATCTGACCGTAACATATCTATTCTTTAGGCGCTTATTTATAAGTGAGATCAGCGCTTATTCTTATAGCTACTAAGCGCTTATTTCTTATCTCTTATCTTGCTTATATATTACGTGACTTGTCTATAGTTCTTCCGTTCCGTGGGAGTTATTCCTGTGACGACCCTGGTTGACTGGCTTATATAAAGGTTATGGCGCTTGCGCTTCCAGGCTCTGGTGGGGCGACTACTGCCTGTAACTTGTTAGGTCATAATACACTGTTAAATTACTAACCGTAATACCAAGCCTAGGATAATAGCTAATAATTACCCTAGGTAGTATCTCTAGACTGCTTACCTTAAAGTTAATATTATAAGGTTAATTCTGGGATTATATATTTATAAGCAGTAGCCTAGACACTATTATTAGTATGTATAGTACCAAGCGCTTATCTAAACTTTTCTTTAGAATATTACTCTATATTATAACAAAGATAATATCCTTAAAAATAGCATTATTTAGTGAAGGATAGATAATATTATAATAGCTAAAACCTTGGTGGTTATAATAGTGTTAGTGTTTTATACCCCGCGCAGGAAGTAGAGGTGTGTAGGAAGTAGGGTAGGGTGGTTACTTTAGTTATATCCTTAGGTGGCTAATCTATATACGGTTATATGTAAAGAGTCTAGGCTTACTGACAACATAGCTGTACCTAGCTTCTTAACCTTACGAGGTAGCAGAATAACTAGTTGAAATTTAGTTGTATAGATATTCATATGTCTGTGTGTTAGTAGATTTCCTACTGTAACTTTGTTACTTGCGACTTCTGTTCTGGCTTTGCCTGCACTCTAGTCGCTTTGCTCTAGATTATCAGACAATCCACTATTGTTTACTGGATTGGGTTTCAAACTCTACTCAAGTACTCGAAAATACAAATAGTCAACAGCAACCGCTTTCAAACACACACTACATCACCACGCCAGTTTAACCATTTATACTAGGTCGCGCCTTTTCATCTTGATCACAACATCTCTATCGAGACTTACAACGCCTCTACACTCGGCCTTCTCCATCCCTGGCCCTCTTGCTGACGGCGACCCGTCCAGGAATGACCAGCGCACAAACTCCATATCGAACGTGGTGAGCACCATCGCAACCGCTGCTAGAATCTCATGCTTGGCAAAGAAACGACCTGGACAGATAACGCTCCCGCCGCCATACGGGCAATAATCTCCCAACTTGACCTTACGCACCTCTGGCTGCAGGAAGCGCTCAGCCCAGAACTCGCGCGCTGGGTGGCCCGGGAAGGCCCATACAGCCTCATCGACGTGTGACACCCAGCTGGGTGCCAAGATAAAGTTGCCTTTCTTGAGCGTGTACCCGTCGATCTCAATGTCCTGACGCAACCTCCGGGAGATCGGGATGCTGGAACGGAGGCGCAGGCACTCATTGTACACCGAGTTCAGAAGTGGCAGAGTGGACAGCTCGCCAATGTCGATGTTGAATATGGATGCCTTTTTGGTGTCAAAGCCCACGGCTGCTTGAACCTCGGCGCGGACTCGCTGTAGAAGCTGCTGGTCGCGGACCATCTCGATCAGCATATACGCTGTCATAGGGACGGCATTGGCGTTAATTCTGCCATTAAGTCAGCATGAGCATCGGGAGTAAACGGGAGGGGCGGGGGGGAGGATAAAGTAGGTAGCACTACGTACGCCCATATCAGTCCCATATGCATCGCCGCGCGTCCCTCGAAGCTAATGCCGTAGTCAACTAGAGCAGCATTTCTCTCGCGCACAAGCCTATGTCCGAAATTCTCGTCCCAGTCAAGATCCTTGTCTGCAGGACGAGCAGTGGTGGCCGCGGCAAGCCAATCCTTTGTGGCCTCAAGCGTGCGGTCTCGCGCCGCCCAGCCATCGCGACATAACAATCTGGGCATTCCCTGCATCAACGTCATGAAGGCCGCATCATACTCCCAGAATGTTTTCGCAACCAGGGAGCTATGCTTTAAGATACGCGGACCCACCAGTGTGATTGTCGACGCGGCAAATTGATACGTCTGGAGGAAGTCGTACAAACTCACCACTGTCTCCTTTGAGTTACTTTGGGGGCAGCTACTGAGCTGTTTGGAAAACTCCTCGACAAACTTGGAAGTAAGATAGCCCACGGCCGACTTTTCTGTTAGATTCTTGAGATAAATGCCGTGCAGCGTGTGCCAGATGCGCCCTTCACCTGTCACGCCTGTCTCGGATTGGTTCAAGGTGCCAGCACCCGAGTCATCCTTTGCTAGTAGAGCTGTGTCGCTCTTGGGCAAGCCCTTGACCTTGTTTGCGATGCGCAGCTGCATAAACTCGAACGAAAGGCTGCTGGACTGCCGAAATATCGCCTGGACATTGGAGGCGCCCATGACAAGGTACATGGAGATGGGACCGAGACGCATAGTGACGGGTCCTTTTTCTGGTCTACTGGCTCTTTCGATTTTCCATCAATGGTTAGTACTTTGCATCCAGATATGAAAGTATGGTCATGAAATGGGTTCTCAAAAGAACGGAACATTGGGAGGAACCTACAGTACTTTCTCGTAAAACTTGTGAGGGTCGCCTATCATGTCCAGGCTGTTGCCAACCCACGGCAACCAGTATGGCAAAGTTGGTGGCTCATTTCCCTGGGATCGACGACTGGCCAGGCTGCGAAGGTAGAAACGGCATGATGTAAAAAGGTAGGTGCTCAAACACAGGGTGGAAAGAGACATCCAAAAACAGAAGAAGGCTTGAGCAGCGGGATGAGAGCATAATTGTGGCAGGGCGAATGTGATGTTCCGGGTCACAAACAAGACAAGTTGGTTTTCCATGGCTGGGGAGTTTGGTTTGCGTAGTATCAGTAGGTAATTCTATCACCTTGAATAGCTCAGCCAGCTCCCTCAACATGAACTAGACCTAGCTGGGGTCCGGGTAGCTTGATAAAGTAGGCCTTGCATATTTACCATGGGCGCTTGATAGTCCAGTAGTACTGCCCTGTGAGACTGATGGTGAGAAGAACGTGGTTTCTAGATGAAGAGTCCAGAATACAAGATCCATGCACTCATGCTGCCTAATCTAGTATCAATCCCGAGCTCAAGGGCGGAAACAAGGCTAGCCTATTCTATTTAGAGTGATACCTGCTGCCTGGCGGACTATTCCTGGTTTGTATCCATAAGGCTCCAAGAAGGATCCACAAGACAGTGAAATGCTATGAGCGATATAATGTGTGCAGGATTTGGAACCTGGCGCTCTTTTACATCGGATCATGCAGAGGGTGCAGTTCCAACCTATTGTTTTCATGATTAGTAAGACCCAGGTACCCAAAGAGGTTGATGACCCCCACAGGGGCAAAAAGGAAAACAAAGGCCAACACCATATCGTCGCCTAGCTCTCCTCGGGCAATCCCACAACGTAACCGACGAGCAGAAGCAGCAACCAGTCAACATGCCGATTTGCTACTCGGTTATCGTGATCGGTGCAGGAGAATCCGGCATTGCCGTAGGTTGTATGCTCAAATCCAAGCTACGCACGACAGACTTTCGCATATTTGACAGGCAGGGTGGTGTTGGGGGAGCCTGGTACGCCAACAAGTATCCAGGTGTGGCTTGCGACATGTAAGTGAACACGTTTAGTTGGACACCACGAGGTATTTTTGTGCTTTCATTGGTGTGATGCACCATCCTAACATCCAACAGCCCGGCCATCTTCTACTCTTACTCCTTTGCACCAAACCATGAGTGGACTACACTGTTTCCCTCAGGCCAAGAAATCCAGCACTACCTGGAGGGCGTATGCGACAAGTTCAACATACGCAATAACATCCAGCTCAGCACCGAGGTCTCATCTGCGCGATGGATTGAGAACGAAAGCGAATGGGAGGTGAAGTTGACCAGCTTGGTGCCTCGGCAAGGCACCACGCCTACAGAAAATGAGGTCCTTCGCTGCAAAGTCCTTGTGACTTGTTGCGGTGAGCTGGTAGAGCCCAACCTTTGGCCTCGAGACGTTCCAGGAATCGACTCTTTCCAGGGTCAAGTGTTCCACTCGGCACAGTGGAATGACGATGTTGACCTGGCGGGAAAGGATGTTGTCGTGATCGGTGCGGGCTGCACAGCAGCGCAGCTGGTTCCGGCGTTGACACGGCCGCCATTTTCTGCCAAATCAGTCATGCAGTTGATGAGGACACCACCATGGGTGATTGCGCGTCCAGAGGCACCTCAGCCGAAGCTGATGGAGACAGTTTCCTTCCTCCTCAGGACTGTACCGGGCCTCGGCTTATTTCTTCGGTCCTGCCTCTTCCTATACGCCGAGTCGACGTGGCTCAATGTCGGCATGGGCTGGTTTGGAAGGAAGCGGCGGCAATGGTTTGAGCAAAAACTTCTTATTCATTTGCAAAAGACGGCCCCGAAGAAATACCACAATATTCTCACGCCACGATTCGGAGTTGGCTGCCGGCGGATCATCGTCGACGGTGGATGGTTAGAGTCTCTTTCTCTCCCCAATGTGGAGCTCACGACTAGACCGCTGAGGTCGATTGGATCACACGCCGTCGTCTTAGGGCCCCAGCCTGAACAATCGCAAGATACGGGACACCACGGCAACCAAGACGGTGGGCTCATAAAGAAGCCTACAGACGTTATTATCCTAGCTAACGGCTTTGAAACGTCTACATACCTCCACCGAATCAAGGTGCAGGGGAGGAACGGGTTAACTCTTGATGACATCTGGAAAGCCAACGGGGGACCCGGCGCCTATCTCAGCACAGCCGTCCACGGTTTTCCGAATTTCTTCATGGTGCTTGGACCGAACTCTGTCAGCGGCCACTCGTCAGCAATCCTTGCCAGCGAGAATGTGGCCGGATATGCCCTCAACTTCATCCACCTGGTCCTCTCCGGGGAAGCCCAAACCGTCGAGGTCCGAATGGAAGCCGAGCATGAATACACAGGTGATGTACAGAAGAGGTCGCTGGATAAAGTCTGGCAGTCTTGCAAAAACGGCTACATACAGGAAGGGGGCTGGAACAGCTCCATATGTCCGTACGTCACTCGCCGTCTTATTTCCTTTTTGAGCATTGAAATGAGAGTACAGACCGTCTGGAGAACGACACTGACAATCAGCCCTTTGGTAGATTCAACCAAATCCACTTCAGCATCATGTGCAAATATCCGAATTGGAGACATTGGGATATTAATTACACTGATACGGGTATTGGAGAGAGGGACAAGAAGTGCACCCGGCGTCGAAGCTTCATTTGTTTACTTGCGTTATTTGCTACCATTCTACCCATCTTTCTAATAAGATAGTGGTATCGCCCGCCAGTAGATATTGTGGATCTAGACCACTATCCTAGACGGTCAACATGAAAAACCCCGAATGTGCCATCCATCCATCTTGCTAATCCACGAGTTCCATTTCGGGCTAGTAGCCACTTCCATTCAATGCAGGTTCTGCAAAATTATCAAACCTGCTGGCTAGGCACGGCTCGTAGTCAGATTCCCGAGAGAGCTAGGCAGCCACTTGATCCGGAGTCAGAGTTCTCAGTCTTTGGCGTATTTTCAGTCGCCAGATCTCAGGGAGCTCGGTCCATGACCGAACGTTGCCCTGACGGGGATCATAGGGAGGGAGGGCATCCTACACAGGGACTAAAAACGGGTTAGTGCTTACGATTAGCCCCGAGCGGGGATGCTCGCTTTCGCTTACAGGGATATCAAGATTGGCTTGCTTAGTGCTACATAACAAGTCCAGACCAGCAGCAGCTAGGACTGTTGTCTCCACTCTGCACTGTGTGTGTTGGACTGAGCTAAGAACTGTCATGAAGGCATCAAAGAAAATTAGAAACCACCTTTTAAGATGGAACGTTGGATTGATTCCACCGGGAGCGTTTTTCAAAAGAAAACAACTTGTATATGACTCGTGCTTTACGGGAAGTCGCCGCAACGAGAAGTTCTCCACCATACCATTCAATTTCCCTAGCAGATGATTACCCATTCATAATCCAGTGAGTAGTTGCACCGCTGCACCTATTTGCGGTCGGGTTGATATCTCAATACTATGAACACGAATACGAAGCACTGGCAACAGCATCATGGCGATCAAGGTCCGCCATGGCCCCGTGTGTCGACCCTTCTCCAGGTCGTCGTCGCAATTGGGGTCATTTTGATAGCCCGCTTCCTGACGAAGCTCATCCATCACCGCCGCATGTTTCGTCGACTACAACGACAAGGCCTTGCCATGCCGCCCCACGACTTCGTGCTCGGTCACTTGGGGTTGGCGGCCAAGATTTCAAAGACGCTTCCGAGCGACTTCCACGGGCACTACTTGGCAGGTGAGTTCCGGCGAGCGTTTCCCGATCTGCCGGCCGTCTTCTATCTGGACCTGTGGCCAACGGGCCCGCCACTGATGGTCATGACAACGAGCCACAGCCAGGCACGCGTGACGGCACACGAGCCGCAGCTACCCAAGCACGAGGGCGTGCTGGGCTTTTTGAAGCCACTGATTGGCAGCCACGGCCTCGTGACGATGGAAGGAGACGAGTGGCGGTACTGGCGTGGCGTTTTTAATCCGGGCTTCAGCGCTGCACACCTCACGTCACTGGTGCCTGGCCTGGTAGAGAACACGTTGGTGCTGCATGAGATCCTTCAGGGGAGAGTGGTCGAGGGCGAGATCTTCTCCCTATTTGAGACCATGTCTAGGTTGACCATGGACATGAGTTGTCTCGCTACGCTGTATGTGCTCCGTGGTTTCGCAAGTTGACGCACAGTTTTGGTCATTCAACTCACAAATTTCTGACTATTGCATCGCAGGGGCTCTCGCTTGAATGCTCAAAGACATGGCTGCGACTTGGTTTCGGCTTTCCGCAGTCAGGCAAGCTGGATCCCCTCTCCCAATGAGACGAATCTATTCAGAAAGTTTAACCCATGGCGACACGTGGTGTACCGCTACAACCGGTGGAGGATGGATAGATACGTGTCACAGGAGCTTGAAACTCACTTCGCCGCAATGCGCTCCGAGACAGAGGAGATCCAGTCTCAGTCTCAAGGGAGGAAATCGGAGAAACCAAGAGCTTTGCCGTCAAAAACAAGACGAAGCAAGGCCGTGGTTGATCTCGCTCTTGAGACGTACCTCGTCCCCGAAAGAACCAAGGGCAAAATTCACAAGACGATGACAATGGATCCAATCTTCAAGCAGTATGCTGTCTCACAGATGAAGCTCTTCCTCTTCGCCGGCTACGACACAACAGCTGCTGCAGCGGTCTACGCCATCCACCTTCTTTCGCTAAACCCATCTTGCCTGGCAAGGGCGCGCCAAGAGCACGACGACGTGTTTGGGGCGGGCAGCACCGTTGATGAGACAGGAATCCGCATCTCCCAGGCCCCACAACTGATCAACCGACTGGCTTACACGTCAGCCGTCATCAAGGAAGCTCTGCGTCTCTACCCGCCCGTCTCCAGTACGCGGGGAGCTGCTCCGGGATTCACCATACATGATGATGACGAGACAGAGCTCCAGGGCTTCATGCTGTGGGGCGTTCACCATGCCATCCACAGGGCGCCGGAGCACTGGGTTAGGCCCGACGACTTCGTCCCGGACCGCTGGCTGGTCTTTCCAGGCCACGAGCTGTATCCTGTGGACAAGGAGGCGTGGCGGCCGTTTGAAAGGGGCCCTCGGAACTGCATCGGCCAGGAACTGGCCTTGCTGGAAGTCAAGGTCATCTTGGCCATGGTGCTGCGGGACTTTGACTTTGCCGACGCTTACGTCGAGTACAACAAGAAAACGGGCCGCAAGGGCCCCACTGAAGTTGCAGGGGATCGCGCATACCAAGTCATACATGGAAGCACTAAGCCCAATAATGGGTACCCATGCAGGATCAAAAGGACCGGCCGAGGCTCTGTCTCTGCCTAACTAGTTAGTCCAGGTTGTTTTCACATCACTGCATGTACTGAGTAGTTGGTTGCTACCCCATTTAACAGCATGTACATCGACTCACTTGCTTTCCTGCTCACCTACTTCTATACTCTTGCATCATCATTGTCATCGTCGTCGTCGAGAAATCATAGTGCCGACTGTCCCTGACGCCCATTCACCACTAACCCAAAGTTGGACGTTGGCATATTCAACTATATCGTTATCATGATGGCCCGTTCTATTGACGGGATTCTGATACACGTTGTCTTCCCATTCATTGCCTCGGCTGGACTCTATGTGGTCTCGAATCTTATGGTCAACTCGGGCCACGCGCAGCTCTTCGTTGATCGCCGGGCTTCAGCAGTGCCGCTACTGCCCGACGGCAAGACACCGCTTCAAACATTCTATACGGGAGTCCCGGCCTTGGACTCGTACCTTGCCAATCTCCAGTTCAGCATCTTCCCCACTGTGGACGGCTCATCGTCCGCCTTATCGCTACTGGGATGGCACTGGATGGGACTTCTCCTCTCCGTCTTTACCGTTATGCTGGTCGAGAGCCTACGGACCCGACGCACCCGAGACCTATTCCTGTTTACCCTGTGGGGTCTTGCCATACAGTATGCTGGGTACTTTATCATTATGCCGCTGTACTGTTACGTGCACTTGCTGTCCCGCTCGATCACCGGTGAAGCGAAGATGGTCCCGACCTCGGCTGCCATACAAGCTACTCCCGCCTCAGTCTTAGTCGGGCTTGTGATCCCCTCGGTGGCAATGTGCTTGTCGAATCGCTTTCATTCTGGTCAATCTAGACAGATCGCGGTGGCAATCTGGCAAAACTTCCCCGTGTGGATGATCGTGGTACACGTAGTTACCGTGAAATGGATCGAGGCCGCACCAGCACAGGGACAAGGAGAGCCAGAAATGAAAGAGAAAAGTCTCCGCAGTACTCGATTAGCTAGACGTCGAGTGTATCAAGCCACCGCAACGGCATCCGCCCTGATACACGTTCTAGGTTTCGCGCCCATCGTGCTAGCTGCGATAGGCTTGCTCGAAGATTCGGCGGGCTCAAAAAGCACACAACTACAGCCTAGCGCATTTTTGCTGCCGCCTCGATGGGACAGCAAAGTCCAAATCGAGGACATGGCAGACGGGGCGTTCAACTTCCTCAGATACGACCTCTATGTTGGTAATGCGGCAGCTCTAGCTTGGGTCACAATCCTTCAGTTTCCCACTTGGTTGAACAAAAACGCCGGTACTACTGGTGGATTGGTTCTATGGCATTTGGCATGCACTTTTTTGCTCGGACCTGGCTTCACAATTGCGAACCTGATGGATCGGAGAGATGGTCATGTAACTTCCACCTAGCTAACTACTGGTAAAAGGCTTGTCTCTAGTACCGCATGCCTTGTCCCTTTCTGAGAACCCGTGTCAATTACTTGGGGCTTGGCTCATGGTCTGTAATCCACTCTTTCGCCCTGGATTATCTCTCGGGAGGGCGGGTGCGGCGCAGATACTGCATCTGGGTAATGGTGTAGGTGGGCGGGCTAGGCGGCCGTTCGGATTGCATCGCCTAGGGGCAAGGATCAAATCCTTTGCATCAAACAGACACGACAGGGTCTTCAAAACAGTTTCTGGACCCGCACAGTATATTCAACCCGGATCCTTCTGGATCAGTACCACCGTAGATCTGGGCGGCTAGATTCTTAGCCGCATACCTACAGGTCTGGTAACCCACAAGATATACACTAATTGGAGCATGCTGTTTAGGCACCTTCCAAAATCCCTGTCAGGTCTGCGGAGTACAGTTTTGGGGGTCACATTGCAACCGGAGCACTCAGGAACACCTGGTCTGCCCTCAGTGACCGGCTACGACTGTCAAAGGTGACCAGGAAGGCCGTCAACATCCCATCTGTCTGAGTGTTCCCCTCTCGACGGAGGGATTCTTGGTCCATCAATTCAGACTTTCAGGTTGCTTTATTCAGTGAAAATGTCTCTTTTCCGACGTAAAGTAGCACGCTCAGCTCCTCCAGCTGTGCTGACAGACAAGGTCATCCCAGTCGCCTATTGGGACCACTACTCTCGCGATGCTGTTCTCAACGTCATGTGGCGTTTCGACCACAAGCTCGACGCCTCGAAGCTGCGGAAATCTCTAGAGGAGCTGCTCGACCGCCGAGATGGCTGGCGTAGGCTTGGCGCAAGGGTAATGTTACAGGTAAGTACCTCCTCATCTTGGACGTGAATGTTGCAACTCCTTTGGCTAAGATCAGGAAATATAGTCAAGCGGAAAATTAGACTGGCATGTTCCTGAAAAGTATACAGAGAAGCGGCCGGCAATTACCTATCACCACAAGCGGTACAACAACATCAGCATCAAGCAGCACCCGTTAGCATCACGTCTTCGCAGCAAGTCTGAGACGGCATCATCGTTGTCATTCTCGTCGTCGTCGTCGTCGTCGTCGTCGAAATCAACCTCAAATGAGGCTGTTCATAACTCTGGCCCTTGGATGGTGGAGCCAGGAAGTGGTGTCGACTTTTCCCCTCTGATGCGCCAGGCAGGCGATCCAACCTGCTTCGAGGACTACCTCTACCAAGATAAGCCCATGATTGGCCTGCAAATCACCACGTTCAACGACGCCACACTGGTGTCGCTGGGTTTCTCGCACATCATGTGGGATGCCATGGGGCTCAAGGACCTGCTGGATGCATGGTCTCTGACTCTACAGGGCCGCCAGAGTGAGATCGTTCCACTAATCGAAAATGATCCCCTTGCGTCGCTGGGCAAAATGACATGGACAGGCACGGCAGCAATCAGTGCATCGCCACCCTCCTCGCCGGAGCAGTACCAGCACGTCGACAAGCAGCTGAAAGTCCTCCAGCTGCTGAGACTCGGCTTCCGAAAGGCATTAGACAAGCTTCTGAATAAGAACTCGATGGAAGAGTTCCGGACAGTATGTGTCCCTGCCATATATATCGACTCGCTCCGCAAGGATGCGCTGCAGGCCCTTCGACAGGAGGGCAGCAGTATCCCTGGTATCGGTGCATCAAGAGAAAAACACGAGGTTCATCTGCCAATTCCGTTTCTCAGCGACGGCGATGTTTTGTGCGCATGGTGGACACGCAAGATCATTAATTCGCGCGTTCGCAAGGCCACTAAGAGCAACAAGACAATCGCCATCCTCAACATGATGGGTCTGCGCGGCGTCATGGCACAGGCTGGACTGTTGCCGAAGAGCGGTGCCCTCGTTGGCAACGCCATTGCCCCGGTGCCGGTCTTTCTGCGCGCGCGAGACCTTGTCTCGGAAGGCCCGCTCGGTCTTGGTCGCGTTGCGGGGGCGCTGCGACTGGCTATCGCGCAGCTTAGCACAAGGCCGCAAGTCGAGGCTCTACTGTCGTTGCAGCGGAGTAGTCATGGAAAAAAAGACGAAGACAAAGTCAACAACAAGAAGGCGTCGGCGAACAAGGGTAAAGGTAAACCTGGGCTGCCTGTGTTGTTCGGCGACGGGGGCATGCATATGATCGTGTGTACCAACTGGACCAAGGCCGACTTCTTTGGAGTCGACTTCTCCCCTGCCGTGGTTGACGAGATTGGTTGTGACGGTCTTTGGAGCGAGGAGCGTGTTCCTCGTTCAGATCTACCTTTCGGTGATTCTAACGCAAGTCCGGATGTTGTCGTGACTGGAGAGATGGGCTGTGATGGTCTTTGGGAGGGGGAACATGAGATGCGTTCCAAGCCTCCCTCTCCCCCTCTTGCTGCGGCTCGCGAGATGGCACGGCCGACGGGTGTTCACATGCATTTGATTACGGCTGGTACTCCTGCTTTCTTGATGAGCATTTTCACCATACTAGGGCGTGATGCTAATGGGGACTACTGGGTTCAAGGGAGGCTCAGAAAGGAATATTGGGCTCATATAGAAGCCGCTGTCAGGAGAGACTAGGCGTTGTCCCGGAGCGATGTCGAGCCAAGTGGCTTTGCAAGGTATACGAGGAAATGGAAAGATGGCTGTACAGATCGTACTCCATGGACCGTGTGTTGCCCTTCTGGTCCTAGAGTATGAAAATAGCAGGGAAGGTTTTATTTTAGTCTTTATATTTGGAAATCCCAGAATCTAGACTATCCCAACGACGTAGTCTGCTCGTCGTCAACTGTCAAAATATACTCTTGACTCATGGTTTACCAATCCCTTCAATATCTGACTGGTCTCACTCCATGTCCTCCGTTGAAGTTCCAATCCAACTTGCCTATAATAACAAGATTAAAGGTCAGCACATGCATCTTTCAAAGTCTCAAAGTCTGGCATGGGATGACACCATGACCAAAACACACGTAAGACAGAACATACCGATCCATGAATCCAGGATATCTGAATCAACAACATAGTCAGTGTAAAGAATTCAAAAATATCCCCCAAGGGCAGGCGGCGAATCTTGGGTAGATGGGAGAGCGAAGAAGAGAACTCACGGCATGACATCATAATCAACCAACAGCTTTCCATACGATCCTTCAACGGGCAAGCATGAGTTCACCACGGTCCGGGCACACACCTTGACGGGCCGGCCAATGAACCAAAGCAGAAGCCGACCCACAAAGACATGCGAGCTGAGCGGCGTGAGACAGACGCCTGGATCTAACTGGTGGAAGTGGACTCTGCCCTCCATAGCCGGCATCTGGCGATGACAAAGCTCCCTGATCCAGCTCGCGTGGATGAGCTTAGCGATGCCGTACTGGTAGCTCTTTTGGATGGCGGCGTCCTCGACGCGGCTGACCTGCTCCATATAAGAGTCTTTTGCGTCGTCCGGCAGCGAGATCATCGGGGCTGCGGACCGAATCGCCGAGCTTGTCAAGCTACTAACGACCACTGGATGCCTCTCTCCATCGGCGAGTAGCTTGGACAGCAGAAGTACAATCAAGAGAGCGGATGAGAGATGGACCAACTGCAAGGCTGCATTGTAAATGTATTAGAGCCAGCAGCTTGAAATCGGGCAGAACATTTGCATCAGCAAGAGGGAAGACGTATGAAGATGATGCATTACTTACTTTCTTCCCAGCCATCTGCTGTCATTCTGGTCTCGTCATTCATGATGGCAGAGCCCATAACTATAGCATCAATGCGGGTCTGGAGCTGGGTGACGATAGCCGCAAAACGTTTAACACTATCAAAGGAAAGGAGGTCTATTTCCAGCACTTTGATCGTAAGTTCGGAGCCTTCAAAATCCTTGCGGTTCCCTCTCAGCTCGTTGGCCAGGGCTTCTCCTTTGGCGACATTGCGGACAGCAAGGATGAAAGTCGACACGTTGAGTTGATTGAGGATGCGTGCGGCATCTGAAAGAATCACTCCGGTGGCACCAACGAGGAGTACTGTTTTGCCTCGAAAGCTGGCAGTGGGGGGCGTCAGGTTCGCCTTGGCCTGCCGGCGCATCGCGGCCCAAGGAAAGGCCTCAGACAGAGGTATGTTGTCCGATATGACCATTCTGAGGAAATACACTGTCAGATTCCCTGCGTTTTGCGGGTGGCTCGACAGCAGATGGGGAATACACAAGACTGAGAGTAAACAGAAAAACCGTTCAACTTGGTGGCCAACTCTCTACAACTGAGTCTAACAATCTATGAAGAACAATGAAATAGATTCCTCTCACTCCAGTCCTAGTGGACATGCACTCGTCTCATGATGCTGGTACCTAGTGGGTCTGAGTTCAACTGCTAGCGCTGAAGGATGCACAATGGGCTCCAGGTTGATCGTTACCCCTGTTTAGTACGCGAGGCATTTAATCTAATCTAAAAGGGTATTGTTTGGCTGCCTAGAGGGATCGACATCAACTTGCCCACGCGTGTCAAAGTCGGACCAAGAGATCGTGCACTGTGTTCCTATTTGACCACAGTGTCCGCTATAGTCATGCACACACGCAACCATAGCTTGGCAAACAGTGGGCGACTAGCAAGCATGCGATCCTTCCGAGGCCATGCAATCCTTCCGAGGCCATGCAATCCTTCAGAGATCAAGCAAAGATGCCAGGGTAGAACCCAGCTATCGGCTAACCTATTTTGGCATGCAACCCAAGTGTGGGGTTCGGTTATCAGGCGGTGAATATCGATAGCATTATCCGTACATATCGAGGGTTGCCCCCCACTGCCACCACCACTGGACATAGTAACATCATCACATCTACTGAAAGGCAACACGTTGCAGATAACAAACGCAGAGCAAGACGCGTCTCTTCACACGTTCACTTTCTCCGGACGCGTTGCACCTCTCAGAATCCTCTGGGATTATCCAATTATCAAGATGCAGCTGCTTGACTTGATTCAAAACTTGTTCGCTGGCCATGGCTACGATTCGTGGTGGCTTCTGCTCTTGGTGGCCGCCGTCTTCCTCGTAAACGAAAGCTGGCGTGGAGCTAAGACACGAGACTCAAGGGAGCCTCAAGTACTGAAGCCCAAAATACCACTTGTTGGCCACATTTTCGGCCTTCTGGGTTCAAGACAACAATACTATCGTCAACTTGGGTATGTCAAATGCCTGTCCTCAAAACCCAACTCCCCCTAGACACTATATAATTATTATACTTGGCGTCACGACTAACTTCAGAGCCTCATGGTTATAAAAATATAACAGGCTTGAGAATCCGAACCTACCAATTTTTTCTATATCAATGGGTGGCTCCCAAAAGATATACATAATCAAGGCGCCCCAGCTTATCCAGGTTGCCATGAAGAACAAGGCTCTGAGCTTATACCCCGTCATGGCAGAGTTCGCAAAGAAGATGGTCGGCTTGGGACCTAACGTTATTAATTTATTCCATAACCCACCTGCCGATGGTTCCACCGCATGGATTGATAACCAGCACCGGTCTTTCGGATCGTTAGCTCCTGGGCCCGACCTGCAAGAGATGAACACTTACGCCTTAAACAAAATCGCCAAAACTATAAATGCTATTGGTAATGATTTTGAAACCAGAAATCTGTATTTGTGGCTAAGGGATTCTTTCACCATGGCCACTGTGGGCTCCCTTTTCGGAGATAAGAACTCTCTAATGGCCGATCTAACGTTAAGTCAAAATCTTTGGTAAGCAGCTCTCCTGTAGCCTTTCCTTTACATAAACACTAGCAGCATATTAACTGTTAAACGTGCAGGGACTACGATGGTGGTCAGGCTCAACTTCTAATAAAGCCTTTCCCTTTCCTAACCGCAAGGAAAGCCTATAACGGCCGTGCCAAAGTCCAGCAAGCGCTTAGAAAGTACTTTTATCAAGACTTTAACAACATGACCGATGTCAGCGCCGTTATTAAGCGTCGTGTGGCTGTTAACCGTAAATGGGGGCTACCTATTGACGATATTGCCGACCATGAGTTTGGGATGCTCTTCGTCAGCGTTACAAACGCCATCCCAACACTCTTCTGGATGATGTGTTACGTTTTCCGCGACATAGAGCTTGTCGCAGACCTTAGAAAGGAGCTCCTTGCTATTGCGGTTATTCAGGAGGAAGGCATCAATGCTACCGACAATCACTCGACTGATTTCAAACAACCTCGAACTAAAAGGTGCACCTTCACAGTTGCCAACTTCCAAGCAAAATGTCCGCTGCTAGTGTCGACCTATAGGGAAGTCATGCGCTTAACCAACCGCTCAACAGGCACGCGCAGGGTCGTCGAGGACACATTGATTAGTTACAGACCATCCTCAGAATCAGGAGAGGTTCAAGACGAGCAAACTTACCTACTTAGGAAAGGCGCAAATATCCAAATCCCTGCAATCATTACAAACTTCGACCCTAAAGTATGGGGCGCAAACGCGCATGATTTCGACCCAAGGCGCTTCATGACAACTGATAGAGAAAGAGAGCGGACACAGAACCGTGCCTTTAACCCCTTTGGAGGCGGCAAGCACCTGTGTCCCGGCCGTTTCTTCGCCGATACCGAAATCTTGGGGACGCTAGCTGCCCTGGTGCTCGGGTTTGATATCGAGGCCCCCGAGGGCGGCGGCCTGGAGGTGCCACCAATTAACAACAACCTGGCCGAGGCGGTTGGCAAGCCGCTGACAAGTGTGCAGAAGACTACATTGGCAAGGATCCGGCGAAAGCCAGGGTGGGAAGATGTTAACTGGGTATATACTGTAGTGAATGAAAATGAATAAACTAATTTCTATGGAGCTTTATAGAAGGTAAAGACACATTTCAAATGACTTAAGAAGGGCCTCAAGTGTTGTGTTTTATTTTAGAGCTCTTAATGGTTAATGGTTTAGAAAGTACTACTGATTTAGATGTATTCCTATAATTACTACCTATTTTTCTTATAACCCACCTACCCCACTTACGAATATCCCCCACATCTGAACATCCCGAAAATCCCGCATCGTCAACCACATCACCTTTTTCAAACTATCACAACATTTTCCATCTGCATCCAAACAACGCCATTTTTCAGAATACCTTATTTATTACACTATGAAGCAATATACCGAATTTGAGCTCCAACAGGCACTTCATGATGTGGCAGATAACTGCACTATCAGCGAGGCTGCTCGTCAATGGGGTATCCCATATGCCACTCTATATCATCGGCTTCACGGCAGGCAGAGTAGAAATACTGCCTTCATCAATATGCAGCATTTATCCCAGGCCTAGGAGGATAACCTGGCTGCTTATATTTCCACCCAAGAGCAACTAGGCAGACCCGTTACCTATCAACAAGTCAAGGGACTGGCAGCACGCATGATAGGCGATAGTAAGCAATAACTAGGGAGGAGGTGGATATAGCGATTCCTACGGCAAAACCTATCTATTCAAACAAGGCGACCTAAAGCAATAGATGCCCAGCAATAGAAAGCCTATTCCCTAGGAGTCGTCTGTAATTTCTTCTAATATCTAGATAATATCCCTACTATTAAGGATATCTATCCTTCTAACCGATAGAATATAGATAAAACCGGCATTATAGAGGGTAAGGGAGCTAATAGGCTGGTTCTAGGCACTATAGAATTACGGCAGATACAAAAGAAGCAGCCAGGATCCTATCAATAGATATCTATTATTAAATATATTAATGCCACTAGGACCTCCTTAGATCCCCTGGTTATATATAAGGGAAAATCAGTCTAGACCCAGTGGTTTCTAGAAACCGACCTATCTAACTATACCAACTGGCAATTTATAGCATCAGATAACGGCTAGACAAACGACAAGACTACCCTGGCATAGCTAAAGAAGGTCTTTATCCCAAGGACTATGCCTAGCGAACCAGAGGCAGCCAGACTGCTGGTTCTTGATGGGCATCACAGCCATATAAGTCAAGTAACCCACTTCTGGGCACCCCCCACATGTGGGCACCCCAAAAATGCCGCCCAGCCACCCACTTTCTTATATATCCTCCTACTTTAAACTATTACATTATTTTAACCATTTATTTAAATCACTTCATTTTTCATATATACGTTATTATATATACGATGAGTTAATATACCGAGTATGAGGTCAATTAGGCAATTGAGGCTATTACCAGCGGTGTTTCTATCCAAGCAGCCTCTAGACAATAGGGCGTACCTTGGTCAACACTTTAGAATCGCCTTAAAGGTATCCAACCTAGAGATATCGCATTTTCTGATTACTAGAGGTTATCCCCTAGCCAGGAGGCCAAGCTGGCCAGCTGGGTGCAAATCCAGGCTGACCTCAGGCTTGTACTAACCTATTAACAACTAAAGGACTTTGCCCAGCGTATTCTTAAAGCTATAGGCAATACCCAGCCTATTGGCAAGCGATAGGTGAATGCCTTCTTGCAAAGGAATCCCTCTATTAAGGTCTAAAGAAGTCGCTCTATTAATTCTAGACGCGTTAATAGGGTATCTACTGAGGTTATTAGGGACTAGTTTAAATATCTTGCAATACCTTATATCACAGTAATTAAACCAACTAACAGATATAATATAGATGAAACTGGTATCCTTAAGGGTAAGGGAGAGAATAGGCTAGTGCTGGGCAGGGCTGCCATACAAGCAGTAAGGAAAAAGCAGCCTGGTTTATAAGCCTAGGTATCTATTATCGAGTGTATATCTGCTAAAGGCAAGCCACTCTATCTACTGGTTATATATAAAGGCAAAACAGTCTAGCAGCAGTGGTTTCCTTTAGACCTTAACCTATATAATAGGTGGCAGTTTATAGCAATAGAGAATAAATAGACTACTGATATTACTGCTGTTAAATAGCTAGAAAAGGTCTTTCTCCCTTAGACTAAGCCCTCTTAACCTAATTAGGCTAGACTCCTTATCCTAGATAGATATAGGAGTTATATAATAACAGATTTTATATAGTTATACTATACTAATAACGTCTATCTATTATTCTTACCACTATATACCTCCTATATCCTCTAGCCACTTAATTAAGCAGTCTTTGGTCCTGTAAAGGCAGCCTATCGCAAGGAGCTAGGATACCTCTTGCAGTAAAACGATTTAACTATTATCAGCAAAAGGAACTTTATTTCTTGCTATCGCAAGGCTTACTAGGTTAGGATAACTACTAGCAACATTAAGAGTGGCTGGAAATACACTAGGTTATGGCCTGTTGCTGTTGTAAAGCCGCTTATAAATAGGCTGCTGGTTTAAAAGGCAATATCGTTAATAACAATACTATTAACACCACTAAATAAGTCTGCCAGAGATACCTATAGGGCCTGCAATGCCTAGGGAATAGAGGGATAGGCATCTGCTTTATCTGCTATAAAGTGGTCTACGCCAAGGAAGGTAAAGGAGCTTAGGGATTAACTACACCTATTTAGTTAACTGGAATAAAACATCGCCACATAACGCTAGCTCTTTAGAAAAATAAAAAAAGGCTTCTAAAAGCAGTCCTTTAAGTTACCTACCGCTTAATACTAAATACAGCTTCTCCAGGCCAAAGTTAATAATACTGGAGCTAGAAAAAGGAAGGCTGTTACTCTAGATCCAAACACGAAGTTCGCGACAATCAAAGAGGTGCGGCAAGCCTAAATTAAGGCTGGCGATGCTGAAAGTACGCCAGATGAATCCGGCGCCTCAGATATACCTAGTGAAGCCGAAAGCTGTATTATTATAGCATTAAGTGGTTGTTAATAGTTAATTGAAAAGGGTGGTGGTGTTATGATAACCTCATTTTTGATGGTGCCCACATGTGGGGGGTGCCCAGAAGTGGGTTGCTTGACTTAAATGTTGATTTTATGTGGGAATGCTGGCAGCACCATATATATCTCCTTTTTCTACCGCCGCACTCCTCTGCCGCCCTCCAGCCTCTAGATATTGCGGTCTTTGGCCTATTAAAGCAGGCCTATTACAAGGGAGTTAGATCTATAGATAACTAGATAAGCGATTTAACAGTGGCTGGAAAAAAGGCATTTTTACAGTGCTATTACAAGGCTTATAAAGCATCTATTACGACTAAGAACATCAGAAGTGGCTGGAAATAGGCTAGGTTGTGGCCAGTCTTTATACGTCGCCCTCTATCTAACTCCCTAGTATCTACAGCATCATCCAGCCAGCAGACCAGCCAGCAGACCAGCCAGCCCAGCAGCCAACAGTGGGATAAAGCCGCATCTATCGTCCCATGGTCAACCCCTCATCGGTCTGCCGATCTACGGCATCAATTACACCAGTTATCTTAACTGGCCAAGGAAGGGTTAGATACCTATACTATTTGTCACCTATCTAGAAAGGTGCAAAAGGGATATAATAAGGAGGCATTCTAACAGACCCTTCTAGAGAAGGAAAACAAGGCACTTAAAGCCTAGCTGGATGACCTTCTGAATCGTAAGAGGAAAAAGGTCCCCCTATCGCCCAACAGGACCTTCGCGACTATATGGGATATCCAGCGGGCGCAAAATCCATCCAGCGATAATATGAATATAACAGACGTATCCAGCGCATCCGAATTATCTAGTGATGTAGAAAGTTGTATATATGTGGGAGGAAAACCTGTTGAAATGGGTGGTGATAGTATGGGTGATGGCAGGTGATATCCGTGTTCGGACGTGGGGGATATTCGTAAGTGGGGTAGGTGGGTTAATCCTGGTAGTTGCTGACTTAGAGCCCGATTAGTAACTATAATAATAGGCCGATAACAGCCGTACTCTAATAAGAAAATATATAGGGTTAGAGTTAATAAGAGCATACTATAAGGCTAAAGGTTAATTTAATAATATACTACTAGCTATAGGTAAAAACCTTATAATATATAATAGTAATATAAGCTTTAACTTATTAACTTACCTAACATCTAGTTTTTTAACCCTCTAGTAACTAATTGGGTTGTTAAGTTTGGTAGTGATGGGGGGGCTTGGGACCTTCCTCTATTAGTAGTTAAAGACCTATATCTAACTAATAGTATACTAACTAAAAGGTTTATATCTTTAGGCAGTTAAGACCTTATATAAAAGCTTTCTTATAAATATACTAATAATAAGATATTAGTCTTAAAGACCCTTTTTTAATAGATATAGCCTAAGTATAACAATATAGTCTATTAATAAGCTATAGTAATAGTAAATAACTATAAGGCTTACCTTACTAATAAGTTATATAGCGTCTTTCTAGCTATAGATAAATACCTCTTATAACACTTTAATAAAGTTAATAATTAAGATAAGTCTATCTAGAAATAAATAGAGAGGTAGAATTAATTAACAGGATCTACCTTTAATCCTATAGCCTTATAAACTATAACTATAACTACTTTAAAAAACTTTTAAACTTGTATTAGTAGCTTTAGAGTTAAGTTAAATAATATTATCTTTAAAAAGATTAATATAGTAAAAAACTAGTAGAAATCTATTATTATAAACTTAAGGAGAATTATAGTCTCTAACTTTATTATTACTTATTAGTAGCTTATTATTACTATATACTAACTAGATAACCCTTTAATAAGAGTTATTCTTAATAGTAGCTTTATAATTAATCTTATTAGTAAATTATTTATTTAAAGAATTACTTTATACGGTACTATAGTTAAAAGTAACTTAAGGACTAAAAGTATTACTAACTAGATAAAAAGAATTTAATTCTTAGGCGTAACTATAAGTAGTATCTACCTTAAAGAGTACTATATTTAAAATATAGAGTTTTGATTTTTATAAAAGGTATATCTAATAAGGATTTAGTCTTTAGTGCTCTTATTATTCTTAAGACTTATATATCTTTAAAGTATTTTTAAAACTAGATTAATAGGGTCTTTTAGTTTAAGAATCTTAAGAATTATATTTTTATTTTATTTTATAGTACAGAATTAGCTATATAGTTTCTAGACTTTATTACTAATATAATTGCTTTCTTAATATTTAATACTTATAATTACTTTTTATAACGAAAGGGTAATAATAGCAGTTACTAGACCTCTTAATATAGCGACTAGCTATAACTTTATAAAACCTAATTACTAAATTAGAAAAAGAAATAATAAAAGAAAATTAATATAACCCTGCTAAGTATTTAACTCCTTTAGTAAGTTTAAAGTATATAAAGTAAAATAAAGAATCTATTATACCTGGCTTATATAATTTAAAGATATAACTATAATATAATAAAGAAATTATTATAGTAGTAAAGAAATTATTAAAGTAATAAAGAAATATGTTTTAGTATTTAATAATATTATAAAAGTAATAATTAAATTACTATTTTAAAAGTAACTATATTAAATAGTATAAACTATCTTAAAGTAATCTAAATATATAGAAACTTATAAAAGTTACTTTTTAGATTTTTAATTTTATATATATAGACCTAATAATAATAAAATAAATAGAAAAAGCACTTAGAAACTTAGAAGAATACTATATAAAAAAGATTTAAATTCTATACTAAAGTAGCTATTACCTTTAATATTGTAATACCTAATTAATAAAACTAACCCTTTATATAGCTAAAGGTAACTAAAATACTTTAAAGACCTTTTAAAAAAGTTAAAATAAATATAAGATAAAAGACAAGAAAACTAACCTAATAGACAACGTCTTATTAGATAAATTAATACTAAAAAATAACCTAAAATAGAAGCTTAAAGCCTAGGAAAAATTAAAAATAAACCTTTAGTCTAATTCTAATAGCCTATTTATAGACCTAATAACACTTAAGTTTTTAAATATTTAGATAAAGTTTTTAATTAACTAAAGAAAGACTAAAGGCAATACTAGTAATAATTAACTAACTACTTCTAAAAGAGAAAAGCCTTCTAGCTATAGTTCTTATAGCCTAAAAAAAACTTTTATATAGGACTTTAAATAATATAGATCTATTTACCTTTTAGTTACCTTTTTATAAGTTATTAAGATAATGCTTTATAAACCTTAGTAAGAAAAAAGTATTACTATCTTATAAGCCTTAAAGGAGGAGGTTATTGAGATTCTTAAAGACTGCCTTAAGAGGGGAACACTTAAATAAAGCTATACTATATACTATAACCCTTTATTTTTATTTTATAAGAAAGAATAAAAGAATAGAATTAATTAATTTAATAACTAGAGTTAATAAGGTTACGCTATATAATAGTAGGCTTTTTCTAACTGCTAGCGCTTTTTTAAATAACTTTATAATATATTAGTTTACTTTTACTAACTAATATTTTCTTTAGATATAACTAAGTTTTTTAGCTATTAAAAGTAAGGATCTTACTATATTTATAACTTCTTTTAGCCTTTTAAAATATTATACCCTATTAATAGAAGCTATAAGTTTAGTTACCTAACTTATATATATTATAAATTAGATTCTTTATAACCTTATCCTGATATACTATAACGCC
Source organism: Colletotrichum somersetense (assembly GCA_030867255.1). Classification (NCBI taxonomy): domain Eukaryota; kingdom Fungi; phylum Ascomycota; class Sordariomycetes; order Glomerellales; family Glomerellaceae; genus Colletotrichum; species Colletotrichum somersetense. The sequence continues at coordinate 3,583 of MU843793.1, read as the reverse complement.
TTTCTAGATAATATTACTATTTAAAAACTAAGTTTTAAGTATAATAAAGAAAAGCTTTTAATATATCTAGGTATTTATAGATTTATTTCTAAGTATTTAGTTAATACTAATTAGGTTTTAGTTAATCTTAAGCTTATAGGTTATATAGTTATAATAGTTAAGCCTAGATAAGCCTAAATAGTAGTAGTAATTATAAGTTATATTTATAAAACGTTTATCTACTATCTAAACTAAAAAAAAATTATTAAGATCTATAAATAGCTTACTTATCTACGTACTACTAACGTTAGGTCCTTTTTAAGTATTATATTTTTCTATTAGATTTAGGTCTATAACTTCTTAACAATAGTAAAGCTCTTTGTATTTATACTTTAGAAAAATATATACTTTAATTAAAAACCTAACTAGTAGTAAGTAGTAAGTAACTTTAGAAAAAGATCAATAACAGCCTTAATTCTTATTTTAATTAATTATAATAAGAAAGGTAGGTAAGTATACCTTATAATAAATACTAGTACTAAGGGATAAAGAGAAGTCTTTAGCAAATTTATAGGTAATAAAAGAGCAGTAGTAAGGTTTAAAAGCGGTATATAGACTAGTATAAAGCTAACCTATAATAGTAAGAAAAAGGAGCTATATAGAGTGCTTAAAGCCTTAAAGAGGGTCTATAACTATTTATGTAGCTAATATTTCTTATTAGAAATAGACGCCTATACCCTTATAGCTTAACAGCACTATAAGTAATATCTCTAGAGCTTTAGTTATCTAATAGATTATATAAATCTATATATTTAACTTTAAGATCTACTATATCTAAGAGTTATAGAATGTAGCAGTAAATAGATTATTATAAAAACCTTGAGAACTTTTTAACACTGTAGATAAAGCTATTAAGGGAGAGATAAATAACTAGATTAATTTATAGATCTTTTTTATTAATATTAAAGCTATTACTTTTTTTAAATAAAGTATAATTACTTAGCAATATAAGAAAAATAAAGAAAGTTTATAATACTAATAATAAACTACTAAGCTATTTACTTTTTATTAAAATCTTTATTTTAAATAATTTTAAAATCTTTAATAAAATCTAAATAGTTTATATATAACTTAGTAATATAATAGTAATCTTTAAAAGTTTAACTTTTATACTATAAGGCTTTTAAAATTAAGGCCCTTACGTTTATCTTACGTAGTTAATTGTTATTTATAAGACCTATATAGCTTAAACCGACGCTATGACAGGTAGTAGATAACCTAAAGTATCAGTAAGCTCTTATTAAGGCAGTATATTAAGAAAATAGCTATAGGGGAAGAGAGTCTATAGCTTGATAGCTTGCTAATTAGTATATTTAGGACGGCTTATATAATAAAGTAGCTAAAGCTATCTAAAGCTGTCTAGACTACTAGTTATAATAGGTAAGAGAAATAGATAACTAATAGATATATATAAAGCTAAAAGGCCTATCTTTTATTAAGATATATAATTTAATCTTAAAAGCTACTTACCTACTGTCTTATTTATAAACTAAACTAGCGTTTATATATTAACTAGCTTTAGTTTCCTCTACTTAGTATATAGATATAAATCTATTATATCTATTAAAACTTTAATATCTATATAAAGGGTTTAAAATTAGTTATCTATTATAAATAAAGATAAGGAGATATAGATATAGTTAGAAGTATTCTTATAGCTATATAAGGACTATAAGAAGGCGTAAAATATCATTATAACGTAATATAAGAAGGCAGCTAAATACTATATAAAGTAGTATAAAAAGACCTAACGTAATAGTTATTTAGAAGTTAGCAGTATAGTCTTAGTATTTAATATTAAAAGATTTATTAATAAGTCTACTATTAAGAAACTTAATTACTATTAGTAGGGACCTTTCTAGATTTATTTAAAAGCGCCTGATACGCCTTTATACCGTTTAATAATATTATCTAGAGATAATATTATTAGGAAAATATATAAAGGTAATAGGTTATAAAAGCTTATAAAAGCCCTTAAGGGTTATTAGAAGCCTGTTAATAAACGTATTTTTAGATCTAATTTAGAAGAAAATATTATAAACTTTTCTATACGTTTATTTAGGTAAAGAATTATAAAAAGAAAGTTATAGAGAAGAAAAAAGAAAAAAAACCTCTTTTACCTAAAACTAATAATAAGAATAATTTATTTAATTTCTTTATAATAAGGTTACAATAGTATTTAGTAGACCTATACGAGATATATAATAGGGTTAAAAGGTAAGTGCTTAAAGTTATATTATCTTTAATAGACCTTATAAAAGATAAGAAGTATATCTAGATAAAAGAACTAGATAATATAGGATTTCCTTTTTTATAATAAGATATTTTTCTTTATTTTTAGATCTAAAATACCTTATATTTTTTTTAAAGTTATATTATTATTTTTATTTTTATAAAAATCTTATTTTTATTATTTTAATTACTAATATTAGCGTTATTATTTTATTTTTTCTAGGTAATACTAAAAGATATAGCAACCTGCTTATATTAAATTGTAAAGGTATTTAAAAGGTATAAAGATAATAGGTATAGTAAAAAGTAGCTTAAAGATAAAACTTATTAGTCTAGGTAGTATACTTCTCTTAAAGTAACTTAAAGCTAAAGATATTAACGCTATAAACGGTAACTACTTAAGGGATCCTTAATATAGAGATAGGCAGGCTATTAAACTTACTACTTTCTTTTTTTTTCTTTTTCTTTTTAATACTTTATCTATACTTCTATTAGATACTTTTAATCTTATGAAAGTATTAGCTTTAAGTCTTATAGTAAAATTAATTAGTATAAAAAGTCTTTAAAAAAGAATATATATTTAAAATATAGCTTATATGCCTAAGTCTTAATATTATTATTTCTAGTTATATATACTTACTTTTTATAATAGCTATAAGTCACTAAGTTTCTTTCTTTATAACTCTAGATAAAAAAGCTATAAGCTATAGTTATATACTTTAAGACCTTACTTACTTATATACCGTTAAGGGTAATAATGCTATAATAAATAAAGACGTAATAATAAAAATTACTACTACCTTATATTTTTTTAATATATAAGCTTAAAGTCTTTTAGGCCTAGGACTATATACTAGAAGTTAAGTTTTATAACGGCTAGTAATTTATCTAGCTGTATCTAGAGGACAAAAGCGACTTTAAAGTACTTATTTTGAAGAATAATAGGAAGTAATTAAGTAAGGGTTATAACAGCCTATAACAGTTAGTAACTATTTAATAACTTTTAAGAAGTAACTTATAGACCTAAAGTTAATTACTACTAAACGATATATACTTTAGTAAATTACTAAGTTTAGTTAATACTACTATATCTCTCTTAGATCTAAAAACTTAAAGCACTTAATAGGTAAAAAGATTCTAAATATAAGGTTAATTAGTATTTTTAACGCTACTAATAAAAACGTAAAAGTAATGTATAGTAGTGAAAAGAAATAAAAATAAAAAGAAGAAAAAGGTAATAATAATAATATTAAAAGACTATTTTAAAAAAAAGTTTAACCTTTATATTTTTTCTTTTGAATAGTATTAATAG
>MU843792.1:14291-28649 GCA_030867255.1 Colletotrichum somersetense | reverse complement strand
TGTTTTTATTGCGTTTTTGGGCTTTTCACGGCAGTATGGATAAGAGGGGATTTTACGGCACTTCACCACTATAGAAAGTTGCCAGTGTTGCGATGTTGACCATCGCCGAGCTATCGGAGTTATCGGGCTAAACCCCGATAACTTACCACCGGACCATTGGCCCTCCGGCCCTCCGATGGATCCACCCAAGCTACGGTGGATAATAGCTGGCCGCGCAACTGGCCAGCCGCGATAGCTCCTTCTATTCGATACGCATAATAGAGAACCACCAAGTTACCCCTACTATTCGTCACAGCCACCGATACGTACGGTTAACCGTATCACCAACCCTGGTGATTTCAACACCTTCCTCTATGAGTCCCCGAATGTTTTGAGGATGAGAGCAGACCTCCTCAAGAAGAAGAACCCCGAAGTGAAAGCCATCCTGGAAAAGAGCAACCTGATGAAGAAGACGGAACGCTCCAAGAGAAAGAAACGTCAGACGGCTCGGACGTCGGGGGCAGAGGACGACACAACGGCCGCGAGCGATGGAGAGTTGGGTGTCCAACGACTTTCAGCCGAGGACGCAATCGGGGGCTGCGCAAACGGTGCTCTACTTTCTCGGTCGGCTGGACTGTGACGGTCTGGTGCCGCCGGATGATTGTATGGCATTAATTAGGATACTGAGTCAACTCAATCAATTCAATCGGCTCAACCAGCAGTAGTTAGAGAGATAGTAACAAATGTCCCGAGAAGCGCGCGCATACGTTATCCGCAACATAATGCAAGGAAAATGACTACCGCATTATACATGCATCGGCAATGCATCGGCAATTTGTGGCCAGGGATAGGTCTTGAGACCGGATAGGTCTTGAGACCGGATAGGTCTCGAGACCGGATTTCCGGCGTGTGCCTGCGTCCCACCCGTTACCCACGCATCAGGACCACGGCCGCCGCCGGATTGAGACGCCTCAACGAAACGGCATCCGGAAGGGATTTGAGGGTCCCAAACTTGTCATTTCTGCTATCAAAGCGTGCTTCTCTACCCTAGCGTATCTGCTTCTTGCTCAATTGCAAGCAAATTCGTCGGCAGCCACCTCGGTTCAAGGGAAAGGAAGACAAGAAGCGAGTGGCGTACGGAAATATCCATCACGAATCACCGGGCGTTCCGATCGGGGAGATGTTCGACAGCAACACGACGAGCTGCACCGATGGCTTTGCTGTTCCAACGGCAGCACCTTTGAAGTAGGTACACTGTCGGACCAACAGTGCCAACGCTCCGCTAGCCGCCGACTCGGAAACTCGTGCCATCAAGGAGACTTGGCTTGGGACCATGGAGGCTGGTCCGGCCTTCGCCCTGACGGTCCGACCGCGGCCTTCGACAGCGACACCCCTTTCAAGATCGACGCGATTTGCGAAGTGATGACTGTTTCAAAAGGCTGAAAACTGACAAGACGAAGTTGGAAGAGATTGTTGGTCCAGGGGACCAACACGACGCCGTGCCTCTGTATTCTAGCTTCTCCGGGTTGGAGTAACTCTGCTGGCGGCGCCCGCTTCGACGCCGTTAGCTCTCAAGTTTTTGTGAAGCTCATGGGCGTCACGAAATAACGCCCCACAAAGGACCCATATTCGATGATACCCACCGACGCATTAACCAACCGGAATACTCATGCAAGTTATCCAGCATATTGCAGTGGCGCTGGTCATACGATTAATGCCCTTGGCCTAGGTTGCCTTCTGATGCGGCCCCTGCTGGCTCGAGCGGCTCAGAGGGAAGAAGTCTAGCTGCTGCGCTCTAAGATCATACGTCGATTCCTAGGGTAGGTCCAATTTCAAAGGACCAACGAGCCAGTGATCGATCGTCAGCAATTTTAAGTACGTTGGTGCACTTAACAACACTTCGCCTTCGCGATCCACAATCACGGATACATGAGCCTAGCATGCGTTAACGAGCTGAGGCCGACCGACACCATGGGTCAATTACCTAGTACGATTTGCTGGTCTGTGTGTCTACTCCATGCTGTTTTTTACTTAGCTAACGATCAAAGTAGTCCAAACGCCTACCGATAGAAGTGATGGCTCAAGATCATAGTTTTAGTAAGGGTTTACTTCAACTGATAAAGGTCATAGACGACGGGCACAAGATTAATAGAGAAATACGGAAGGGACGACTACCAAGATCTAAAATCGAGGAAATAGCAAGAATATCAAAACATTCAGATCGCCGTGAAGGAAATCCGTAGTCTAGGCTTTGCAAACGACCCTTGGTTTATAGAAATGTGCAACAAGCAAATCGCCTATCGATGGAGAATGGAAATTGAGGACAAGCAAATAGCCGCCACCCTACAAAGTCTCGTCACAAATCGACAAATCGGTGGCCAGTCGTAATTCATTCGTGTTGCTGGATCAGAAACAGCGTATATTTCAGGATACTTTTAGTAGCTCTTGTCAATGGGAGGTTTCTGGAGGTTCACGAGTTGTCAAGCCACATGGCAGCCCAATGGGAGTTCTTGGAGGGCTGCGAGCTGAACCTCATTAAAGTGACATTCTAATAAGTCGCCAGCGAAGGGTTTTGTGCTCAATTCCCTAACGTCATCTACCATCCACACGTCTGACGTCCCCTCAGTAGTTGACAGCTACCAACTCGTCTGCGAGCACCTCGACTGTTGTGGAGGCACCACCACCCTGTTGATCGTCACTGTGACACCTAGTAATAATTGCAAGATTTGTTTTCGCAACGCGCGCGTAGATATTTTGGCCCTCCACTCGTGCTTCTTCGGGAAGAACGACTGTCCGGGCGTAGTCGTCGGCGGAGGATTGTGACTTGGCAGAGCTACCATATAGCATCTTTCTGAAAACTACCGAGGCGCGGCTTCAAGCTCTGCAGCAGACGAGGTACGTCTTTGTTAACGTTCGACCTCTGCACCGACGTGTAGGTATAGGTCTCCATTGTGGTTGAAAATGATGATATCTGCATGTTGTTGCATGCCATGGTGGCGGTCGACATGTGTGTTCACAGCTGCCATGTCTGATTCAAAATGGTCCTAGAGAGCCGTGGGTGACTTTTGACCGTGCAATAATGAGAGTGAAGAATTCTGTTGGTTTCACAGACGGTCAGATACCCGTACAAGATCATGTAAAAGAGGTGATAGCTGCTTGTCGTTACAAGTACGAAGAGGAGAATTCTAACTAGTTGGCTAGCGACAAGGTAAAGTGGGATAATTATGCCCCTCGTTGTAGGTGATTGGATGACCTCACCTTGCCTGGTGTGGCTGGTGCCGGCCCGCGCCTCCCGTCTCCTGTTGCCTCCGATTGAGCCTTTTCTAACACTTGGTATTAGTGCCTTGCAGGAGAGTGGATAGAGAGAAACTACTATGGGCATGAAGAACCGAGCGGATACGCTGTATATTGGAAGTTGAGTTTCATTAGACGAAGTGGGGGATTGCCCTTTTGCGCATGAATTAATGGTATAATCTAGGGGTCTTGTCCTTGTTAAGTGTCGTTCGATCACATCAAATCATCCTTGAAATAAGAAGAATCGAAGTGGCGACTAACGTGAGCATTGCTACTTGACGTAAACTTACAACCCTCGAATGCGTGTCCACTAGCAGGCGAAAGATCTACCGCCAAGATCCTTCAAACAGAGCAACTGACTTGACCTACATTCTTGTCTTTTTGTGTACATATTAGGGCCTGTCTGCTGCCGTAAACCCCGTCATGTGTTCTCTGGAAACCATTCCAACCGAGATACTAGTTCAGGTTGTCGGCCATACAAACGATACACCGTCCATCAACCGGATTTCTCGCACATCGCGTCATCTGTACAATGTCGCAAACCCCATCCTTTATCGTAGATCGATTTCACAACACGCAGCCATGGCATGGGCCGTCGTTCACGATAGGCCCGACATCGTGCTTAGGGTCCTGGGCTACCAGTCCACGTACGGAAACATTGCCGCAAGGTACAATCTGAACATTCCACTTCATCGGGCATTGATGAGCGGGAGCTTCAGAGCTGCCAACGCACTGCTAGATATGGGTGCCGATGTCATATACAGCAGCGACTCGCAGAGGCGCTCGTCCTGTCAGCGAACAGTGGATTGGCTTTCCGAGAGCGGATGCTCCTTGCTTGGGTCACTCGCGCTTGCGGCGGGGGCCCGGTTCCACATAGGCCTGTGGTATAACCCCAGCTGCACCTACTCGTCGGAGCGGCAATTCTGGACCTGGAAGAAAAGAGCAATGCAGAAGATTGTAATCAGGCTTGCAAGACTTGCGGACCAAGACCGAGAAGTGGCCATCTGTGGAGCAGACCTCACTGAATACCAAAGGGAGCTGGATTACGCACTAATGGAGGCTGCCAAGTCGGACGCTCATTCTGCGGAAATGATGGGCTTTCTTCTCGGCGCCGGTGCGCACGTAAATAGGGAGGCCGATTCACAGATTGTCGGCCAGACTTGGTACAACGTACTTGACGAAGAGGTGCCAAGCCTTTTTAGATCAAAGGTGGAGTTTCTTATCCAACATGGCGTGGACCATAGCAGAGTCTGGTCGTGGGAAGGAGTACGAACACCGGTCCAGTTCTTCCTGACGAAACTTCACCGATCTTGCCAATATACGGCCGACAGCAGCTCGTTCGTCCCAAGAGCACTGTATTTCATGGATTTTCTTGCGACTCGCGGGTGCCTGCGCTGGCCGAAGGTCACCGACGTCTTTATGGGCTGTAACGGAGATGGGCCTCCCCAAGTTACAATTTCCGATGAGAATGAGGCCGGCGCGCGCGAGTTGGGCCTTATTTTCTCCGACAGTGACCTATCAGTCCGACCCCTTCAACAAGCTTTGTGCCAGCATTTCCTTCCACAAGCGACTCCGCCGGCGGAACGTCCAATCATTGCGCTTCCATTACCTTCGGCTGTGGTACATCTGGACGACTTGTACGAGACTTGGGTTCGAGGCCAAGTGGAAGGAGATGATAGTTAACTCGCGTCGGCACGAGCCCGAGACAGTCTCCAGACTCGGCTCCTAGAGACAAGATGTCTAGATGTATACCTAAAAGATATTAGTCAACTATTGTCTTTCAAATCTGGTGCTGCTTTGGGACGATGGGTGAATAACACTTTCCCGCTGCCTGCGTTTGGCCGAAAACATCAAGAATCAACGATCTGGTGGCTTGGATGCCCACTTCACTCAGATGTGGTTACTGAATGAGCCACGAGCTTCTGAGTAGAATTGGGACGTTGCGTTATGAGCAACCCATAATTAAGGAAATATTGACCAACGTTGCGTGCTGTAACTCTAAGGGCGCGGTAATCATCTGGTAACCATCATAACACCCATGGTGGAGAGTTATGATAGCCCATGAGTCGGGCTGGACGTGTGACTCTGAGAGACTATGGCCGTGTAGGCTTCATCTTTAGAGAAACTGACTGCTGCATACGACCTACGTAAAGCTGCCAACAAGTTCACGATCTGAAGCCGAGAGAAATAAACCTTTCATGGGCACCATCGGTTAGGCGAAGGATTGGCGCATATCTATGCGTTCGCGTATGTGATATCAATCCCTGGCCATCTCATTGACCTATTGATAGGGATAAAATGAGCACAATGACTTCCTGACCTTCATTGCTAGTAGCAATTCGCTGCTCTATGTCAGCCCCATGACTTCCTTCGCGCGGGCCCATACCCTTCAACCCTAACTCCTTTGGATCGTCCCTCCATGAACAAACCACCGCACGCGATTCCGGAAGACCGATCGGACGACCGAGCAGCAGAAGCAATAGTACCTAGAGTCCCGGCGCCCGGAGGCGTACAATACGATGGAATAGTTGGCGCTCCCATCCCACGCCGCGATGGCCGTGTCGCACGTCTTGATCCCGTGTGACGGGATGGGCCTGCCACCGGTCTTGCCTCCCAGAGCTGCTGACAATGAGTGATTTGGCGCACGGGCACGCGCTCCGTAGGTTCTGTATAAGCTCCTTGCTGCATTCGGCCAAGGCGATCTTGTCGCAATCAACGATTCTGAATTTCCCAACACCCAATTTCGGTTCACAGATGGTGATACTCGCACGAGCAACAGCAACAATCACGTCAAAAGTGGTGATATTGCTTTTTATTTACTAGTGGTGTGGAGATGGGAAGTCTGACTGCGTGGAAGCGGAAGTGCCGCGTTGTGGCTGACCACAATGATTGGTTCTTGAATTTCCCGATATCTAGGTTGTTTTTGTTATCTCGATGAAGAAGGTACCTACCCACTAGATACTTGATAAAGCTGGTAGCCTTAGCGTCAAGTATTGTTATCTCTCACGGCAAAGCCCAGCTTGCTCCGGTCTTCTCCCTCTACCATCAATTACACTATGATCAAAATGTCCGATCACGCAGGGGTTTTCCACCCGCAGAATATTGGCGTGGAAGCGCCCCGGCTGATGAATGTCACCGGCTGAGATGGCGGACCGCACTTCACGGCGGTCCGCTAGAGGATGGCGTCGGTATTGGCCTTTGCCTTTTCGTCGGCATTCAAGTAGAGCAGGAGGTTTAGGATGGTATCGAAAACGGTGTTAGGGTTGCTTTTGTGGTGTCCTTGACCGTGTCTAGTATGTTCATGGTCTGCTCCTGGAGCTCTCGAATAATGCCGAGGTGCCGCGGTAGGCGCCCCATGCCATGGCTGGGTTGCTGTTATGGCCGTCAATACTGGCGTGGATAAGGGTCCTCTGGTCGCATGACGGCGACCCAGTCGCGTAGCTGGTCCGCGGCTTCTGCCACGGGTCGTTGAAGAGCACGGACCCGAGAGAGAAAGGCAAGCGGCCTTTCAGTCACGGTGTCGGCAAAGGTAAGTAAGCCGGCTTTCAAGTCGCCCCAGAGACGAATGGCAAAGTTCTAGAGGTTGGAAGCGAGGGAGCCCTTTGGGATGTCGAGGGCCAAGTAAGTCGCCGCATGCCTCAAACAGGCCAGCTCCTTGAGAAGATAGTTGACCTTGTTTATATCACTATGGAGAACAAAGGTTCGGATAGGCCCGGAGAGGACAACCAGCGGTAGAGGGGTACTATAAAGCAAACGTACCCTGCACCTATATCGATTAAACCTGTACATTCTGCTGCATACTTCTCTGCTATCTCCTCGCTGTGCCTTTGCGGCAGGGCGATTTTGTCTTGGGTCTGGTAGAACTGGGGTGGGAAGATGATTTTGGCTCAGGGAACCAGCCCTGTGCCGTCGTGAGTAGCTCATCAGGCATGGAAGGGACCTCGCTGCCGGTGGAACTGGCACCTTCGGCTTTGGCGGCAACGTCGCGAACGTCGTCTAGGATGATAGAAGACATGTTTCCGCCGCCGATGTCGAGCAAAGCGCCCTGCTCAGAAATCTTTGTCTGATACGATCATGTCGAGAACGGCCCAAGGAGAGGCTTCACACGGTTGGGTATGGCGAAAGTGTTACTTAAGTATCAGAGGCTGGTGTAGTAACGAGTTAAAGAGTCAACGATGTGGCAGTTCGGCGTCACTGGTGACTATCATTCCAATCTGTCCCTGGAAAACCTTGACTATTCCGAAACCCCCTTTTTTGTGTCGCCCGATGTAACGTTATCCCGCTCCGTTGCTGCCCAGGCCACCACCCGGTGCCCCCCCGGCCCCCTATTCCGAGGCCGCCCCGTTCGGCACCTGACATTAAGTCAAAGCACCCACTTCTGGCCCACCCCTACATCTGGCCCACCCAAAAAATGCCGCCCAGCCACCCACTTTCTAGATATCCTCCAACTTCTAACTATCACAACATTTTCTATTTTTCATCAAATCACTTCATTTTTTCAGAATACCTTCTTTATCACTTTATGGCTGGATATACAGAATTTGAGGTTAATCGGGCCCTTGCTGATATAGCAGATGGTGTATCCCATCGCATTGCCTCCCAGCGATGGGGCGTACCACGATTAACACTTCGGAATCGCCTCAAAGGGGTGCAACAGAGGTCTGCTGCTTTTGAAGACCTCCAGAGGCTTTCTCATAGCCAGGAAAAGAAGCTGGCCAACTGGGTACAAATCCAGGCTGATCTTAGGCTCCTACCAACCTATTAACAACTAAGGGATTTCGCCTATCGTATCCTTTATACTATAGGGGATACCTAACCTCTAGGTAAGAGATGGGTTAATGGATTTTTATGAAGAAACCTATCTATTAAGGTCCAGAGAAGTCGCTCTATTGATTTAAGGCGCGTTAATAGAGTATCTACTGAGGTTATCAGGGACTGGTTTAAATATCTTGCGATGCCTTATATTTGTTGGTTATCACCAGGGATATGGTGATACGGTTAACCGTACGTATCGGTGGCTGTGACGGATAATAGGGGGTAACTTGGTGGTTCTCTATTATGCGTATCGAATAGAAGGAGCTATCGCGGCTGGCCAGTTGCGCGGCCAGCTATTATCCACCGTAGCTTGGGTGGATCCATCGGAGGGCCGGAGGGCCAATGGTCCGGTGGTAAGTTATCGGGGTTTAGCCCGATAACTCCGATAGCTCGGCGATGGTCAACATCGCAACAGAAGGACTTGAAGTGGTTCTTGTAGGCCTTGTCAGTGACCTTCCACGATTCGACGGTCGTCTTTCGCGACATCAACGGCGTGTTGGCTGCTCCGGGGGTCTCTTGTCTCCTGGCGACCGGGCTGGAGATCCTTGGCAGCCTAGCTTGGGTCAAAAGGTATCATTATCCCCAAGACTCCGCAGCTCTCATATTAGCAACTCCACTGGTCGCTTATTCAAGCTTGTCAAGCTCTGGTGACGACGCCGTTGGTGCTCCTTTTCGGGGGGGTTTTTTTTGTCGTTTTTTTATCTGTCCCCTCGTATGACGCTGTCGCAGTCGACGTGCACGGTCAACTAATTGCCTACTGCGTCGGAAAGATGTGCCCGTTGTGTGTCGATACCAATCACCAATAGCCCATTACAAATGACGTGACAAGGGTACCAACCTCTCAGCTCATGTCAATAGTGGTGTCTATGCGTTTAAACATGATGCTCTTCATCGTCGAGGTTTCGCTGCACAAGTTCGACCCGTTCAGTGCTCGCTACGGCCGCAGGGCGGCCAGTTTTCCGCCGAGCGGTCCGATTGCGGCGTGATCTGCAAACTCGTAACCTTGGATCCCCGCAGGCGCGGATTTTGTCTGCTCGCCATCTACGACGAGTCTCTAGCAGCAATGACCTCTGATGTAAGCACTGATGCCTTGCTCGCACCGCGTGACGCGCGCATACAATGTTCTATTGAAGCTGTCGAACCCGGGTGCACCTGCAAGGCGGCAAAGACTCATCGAAAGGCGCGTTCAAGAGTATTGCTTGATGACTCATCATACCTGGGTGACAAACTTGGAGCAGGCCCTGTTAGGTCAGGGGGCTGGCGAGCTGGCTCCTCATGCATCCGCCCACGCGCATGGGGGACCGGGGGGGTTCGCGGACTTTTACGTCCCATGATAATCGGTTACTGCGTTTACTGCGTAGAGAAGACGCTGGGTCCTCGTTGCAACAGATCATGGCTTCCTCCGACCGCAATGCGGCCGTAGGATCTTGTCGGAAGTGGCGGCTGTCCGCGGCCTGTTGGTCCAATGGTCACTCCAAGCGGGCGCCGGTGGCGATCCTTCGCTCCTTCATAAGGATCTGGTTAGAGTCGCCGACGGGCTCGTTGCACGGTTCAGGGAGTCGCTCAAGCGATCAGCAATCGACCCTTGTTTCTCCACAGCCGCTGCGCATCCCGGCACCTTGACGGGCAATCGGTTGGACGGTTCGTCCCGACAGTCTGGAACTGATGCAACTAGCGTAATCCTTGTGTGTTTCGAGCGAATTTGAAGAAATACGGGGCCAATCAACCTTCTTCGTGCACTGGACCACTCGCGCAGATTGGGATAGGTATAACATAACAAGAGGGTGAATTAACCTGTTAATAACCAGGGCAACAGGGCTCCAGCAAGCGAGCCAATGATACCAAAGACTGAGAACGACCGCAACGCCCAACCCCACCTGACGGTTGAGGCCGGAGACTGGCGGATCCCAATCACCCAAACTCTGTTCATGATCGCTGCGATTCAACCTGCACCAGCCATCGACTACCAACTGCAGATGGTCTCAGGTGCGGCTTTGAACTTTATGCTGGTAACCTTAGTCGATAGCAGGGAATCACGATTGAAAACTAAGCTATCGAAACTGAGGTTCATACGACATCGATCTGGAAATTATGAAAGCTCTATTGCGTTCTCTTGGTTTCCATGATGCCTGCAAACATTTCATAACCGGTGTAACAGCGATCACTGCATAGCCGCACCCTACAGAGGCTAAGTCGGAACTTGAGAGCCACTTGTTTCTATTTCTTTGTGATCCCTAAGAAACTGTGTTACGTAACGAATCTTTCGTTTCAGTCTTGGTTTCAATGCTTGTCATTGTTCTACTTTACTTGACTGATCAACCAATCGGAAAGAACTCATACATTCCCCGATCGCCCAGCTTGATGGCAACCTCCCAGCTCATGATTCATGAGCTCGTGTAGTACCAAATAGCCAATAGGATAGGTGCTGGGTTACCATGCTAATCTACGCCCTAGTTCGAATGCGTGAGCCATCCCTTGCCGTCCTCATCGTTAGTTTCCCGTTATCACACTAGCACACCGGACCATCTCCTCTTTGAGGACCCATAACACCACTGAATCTTGCAATAAACAAACCAATAGGGCCTATCACCAGTGTGCATCCGGTATTTACACCTCAGGTTGGTGTCGTTCGGCTATCCCAGTTCGTCTGGTTAGCCTAAGTGTGTTCACAAAAACAGTTAGTCAGGTTTGTTAAAACCCATCCAGTGATCGGGCGGCCTGGGCTGATGGACATTCTGGCGCGTAAATTGATCGTGATCCTGCTTTGTGGTTGGTTCTACACTGTACAGCCAGGTTCGATCTTGCCGTTCATGGGGCCTTTGGGTCAACATATGGGCCGGACCATATTGACCACAAGATATGATTCAGTGTCCAATCGACTAACTCCCTGACAGATCATCAGTATGACCGCTAGCAGCATAATGAGTGTGGGCTAACATCATTGATTGACCCGTCTGCTAAAACGAGTTACTATGGACGTATACCGTCTATCTATGTAATGAGTGAGCGGTCACTCGTTAGGTGATATCCCCATCTTACGTCATTTCGTCTGTTTCTGAGCATATGCTTGTCACGAGGGCATCCTGTGTTCTGTCACTCCCCCACCGTACTTACGAATAACCCCCACATCCAAACACCCAACATCACCACCATCACCACCACTATCACCACTTATTTCACCAGGAGACATTATCGGAAGCGTCAAATATGATTTTGAGCCGCTCTGAGCTATTAATGCGTTGGAAACCTCGTCATAGAGTTCCTGAAAGAAGTCGGGAAGAATTCTCGTGATGGCGGCGCGGCTAGGAGGACTGGGAGTTGTTAGTTACGGCTAAAAGCAACAGTCTTGTGACCACCAAAGTCTCGTATAGGAAATGGATCATCATTCACATATTTGCGTGCTAGCTACCAGTTCGGCGCAGAATTGTGCCAAAAACACTCGGTAATCCCATGAGAAACGGCAGGCACAATGATAGAAATATGCAAGAAGCTATAAGAGCCCTAGCTAGTTGTTACGGCACAACCAGTTGGGGTGCTGGCCGGCGTAACTATATAGTGCAGAACAGGGGATAATGATGCAGGCGCATCATTACCGAAGCACTGTTACATGGCTGTTGCAACTCGAGAGGACGTGTTTAGAATGGAGCTAGTCATATTCGTCCTAGGTGCGGCAGTTGGTGGAGAATTGTCCGATTGAGTGATGACCCACGAATACTGCCCGCAGTCACTGCTCCAAGTCCCATTTTCGGCCATCAGATTGCTTTCACCGCCCGTATGGCCGCCTGTTTATTGAGAATTGTTAGTCTTGAGTTGGGGAAGAAGGGTAAAATCCTCAAGCTTACAATAACTCTGAGCTATTTCCTGGTATGTCTCGAAACAGCCTTTAAGACATGAACCTTGTGCAAAAGCCTTGTGTGGCGTCCAGATGAGCTGCACAACGAGGTCTCTATAGGTACTTGGAGTGACCGGTGGGCTGCGTCCCTTCACGATTGGGTGTAGTCTGTTGCCGTTGGTGTTTACCTTCCAGTTAAGAGGGTTTGCTTCGTCCTGTTGTTGTTGATTGCAGAACTCAGACACAACGTTGTATTTTCCACCATAAAACACATCCCATTGAAGCCCACTGGGGTAATCCATGGCACATTGAAGCTCGCCAAGTACACCGGTGACCACCAGAAGAAGGTCGATCACTAGTGTAATAAAGATATGGTCTCTGAAAGCTGTCATTCTGGTCAAAGGAATTGAGTATAAGTCCAGGTGATAAGGAGAATCTCCGAGGTAGAATCAAGATGAAGAAAGGATGTTTTATATGATTTGACAAGGTAGAAGCAGGGAAAAAAAAGACAGCTTGATCTACAATAGGATCACCGTAGTGGTTCTCGAAATACAAAAAGGGCGCACATAAGTCCATACTCTCGAGCCGAAACTGACTTTACGGTCATAACGTTATGTTGTTACACACAGATGCGGTAAGCGCCAAGTATTGATGGTTTGTCCATGGCGTAAACCTGAGATGAACGCGCGGACGGTGGTTATCTTGCGAAACATCAACAAAATGAGTTGGCATCAATCGTTACTATTGTTATGTGTCAGTATAACAATCGTCCGGCCAAGCGGGCCAGGAGGTAGGGCTAACGGTCAACTCATTCAGAAAGTGGTGCTTGGGTCGTCATGGCTGTCCTCATCATTGTCATTATCGTCGTCCCCGTCGACTGAGTCAGGGTCATGGCTTTCAGCAGCGTCCAAAGGTTGGTGATCCTGTATGTCCTTGGCTAGATCAGAGCGTAAGTGATCCTCGTTGACCGAATATAGGAAATCATCCACCCCTTTCTCAAATTTCTTCAGGCGGTCGCCACCATATGAAAGCCCCCGTGATCACGTCGCCAGCAAGAGTTTCCAGTAAGTAAGAGGAACTATGAGGTGAGATTCAGAGAACGCGAAATGGACCAAGACAGTAATAGTCTAAGTTTCTAGATGCAGACACATCAGTATTCCGGCGGACATCAAAGACTAATACAAGATCTCTCCTTTCTGGAGCTTCTGGCCCCTGAGGCGATGTCGATGTCTCCGGTTGAAGCGATCCCGTACGTCTGCGCGGCGCTTAGGGACTATGTTGGCGGCGTCCTCCCTGTCCTGGTCAAGTTATTCAAAAGCTCGGAGGCGCATCTGCATCTCCTGATCAGGCGTACGGGCACTATCCCAGTCAAGTATCCTCCAGGTAGCGTTCGTGGCCTCTATGAGCAGAATGGCCTGATATCCATTAACAAGGTAGAAGGGCGTGTACCCAGAAGACGCTCCCAAGGTGATCCGATCAGCGAAGAGCGCTGTATGCAGCATTAGCCGTATATCTTTCTGTCTTCCAAGCGACCAGATCCAAAGAGTGTGTGCTATCTGTGTGCTATCGCCTGATGTCCTTTTTCTAGCAAACCATTTGCCCTGGGGTTATACGCCGAGGTAACCTACCGGCGAGCTCCATAGCGCCGGTTTAACTCGATCACAGCGCCTTCGTTCTCAGTGCCTCCATCGATATTCAGGGTGCCATAGATACCATGGCGGCAAATGACGTCTTCCCAGAGAAACTGAGCGATTGCTTTCGAGGTAGCCTGCCTTAGGATTCGAGCTTCAGGATATCCAGTGAATTCATAGCGTGCCTGAACGACTTTCCAGGGTCCCGCATGCTGGACGTCAAGAGAGACTCGAGAGAAGAGAAGCCCAGCGGGCGCCGTGGACACATGAGTGTCATCGGCCAGCTAAGGTTGCTCTAGAGAGATTCCGCCTACGGGCGGCAGCACGCCTGCAGAAGGTCGATCATCGACACCACCTAGTGTCAAGGCTCTTATAGCGAGGATGACAACACAAAAGGCTACAACGGATGGCAGAGCTCCTGCCGAAATGCGCAAGGTCATTGTTCCTACAACCACAGTACCCTGTTGAATCACAAGACCAGATAGTGGTACAGAGCAAACAAGAAACGGCAAAGGCTTTCAGGGCCTGGCTCGAGACCGTGCCAAACAGCCACATGTTTGTTTTCTCAGACGGTTCCAGAGCGACGAACGGAGCGGTAGGGTACGGCTTTGTCATTTCGCGAACTGTATGCAAACCAGACTCACGACAAGTTCGCCGCCCGCCACCACTGCGGAGGCTGACTGTTGGACCATGGAGTGATTTCTTATGCTCGCCAACCTCACAAACCAAACGAGCCACGCTCAGTCGGCAAAGGGTGAAGTAGAGTGTCCATCCATTTGTTAACATCGGAATTAACACGAAATTGGC
>MU843792.1:0-14281 GCA_030867255.1 Colletotrichum somersetense | reverse complement strand
TTAAACAAGAAATGAGACTTCTCCAGGAGAGAGTGGAGGCGCTGGAAAGAGAGCGACAGCGCCAAAACATATTGATAGCGCTCCAGGACCAGTATATTGAGGTTTTGGAGAAGGGCCCGGTACCGCCGACACCTATTTATCTGACGGAAACGGACCCGAGGGAGGACTGTACAACCATGTATACCGCCTAGTATGGCCGAGTTCGGTCTCAACGCACTTGTGCAGCTCAACCCTCGATTAAATGACAAGTATCGTACGTTGGAAAATGTTGAGCGATTGGGAACCGATACACATGTGGATGTGGAGAACATGGAGGACTGGTCGTTGCAGGCCGACGTGAAATGATGCATTTTGTTCTCAGCGCGAGTCACGTTCTGATGTTATGTTACGGTTAATCCAATCAATTACTATGTATTGTTCTCTCATCAAATGCATTCTTCCTTGTAGAGCTGGCTAATTATTCTGACGACTGCTAAACAATCAGCTTGGGACACTAACTTGCCATTGTCTGGCTGGCCGAGAAAGTCAAGCAGGGTCTGCGCAGCGGCGATGGCGTCCCCTCGCGATGATCCTCGGATCCCCCCCGCCGCCTCCTCGCATCTTCTTCTTCTTGTCTTCCTCTGGTTGTGGCCCACGACCGACGTGAGCTCTGGGTACTTTTGCTTGAGACGACAGAGTTTCATGGCCAGGGCTTGCCGGGTCGAAGAACGTGAGGCGCCGAACCGTGCTTCGTATTCCGTTTGGATCTCACCCCATTTGCGGCTTTCTGCACGGGCGCTGACAATGAACTGGTCTTCCTCGCACAGAACTGGGTAGTCAGAAGGCGACAGGTCGAGTGCCGACTCTGGGGCGTAGTCAGACTCCTCCTCAGCACAGCGTAAGCTCAGGCTATCCAGGGGCTGGAAATCTGTCGACTCATAGACGTCCAGAGGCGATTCGTAACGGTAGGCGGGGTCTCGCTGTTGGTTATCGTAATAGTCAAAAAAGGGGGGGAAGTACGAAGGGGGCGGTGGAAAGCAGAAAAACTGCTGTGCGGTGTCAGTTGACCCAAAGTGCCAGCCACAACCAGGCATGTCCTGGGAACTCTGAGGTTCTGCTCGTTGGATCATCTTCGAGCCTTCTTTCATGCACTAGAAATGGTCTCCATCATAGTCAGGCGGACCTGCATCTCGCTCGCCATCCCGAGTACGTTATATGCGCAAACCAGACTCATGACAAGTTCGCCGTCGCCACCACCGCGGAGGCTAACTGTTGGACCATGGAGTGATTTCTTGTTATGCTCACCAACCTCACAAACCAAACGAGCCACGCTCCGTCGGCAAAGGGTGAAGTAGAGTGTCCATCCATTTGTTAACATCGGAATTAACACGAAGTTGGCTGTGAAAATATGGGAGTTCACTTGGTGTGCCAGACAGCTGTTGGTTATGTCTCGAAATGTGATGAAACCTAGGATGACGTTGATTTAGTGTGATAATTATCCAGGGTTCACCTGACTTCGATTCGCTGCAGTCGCCCCGCTTCCCCGAACGGACAACTGTTGGGCCCGAGCTGCTTCTGCTGAGCAAGCGACCATACATAGTCTAAAAGGGTCCGGCCAAGCAAGCTGAAACAATACCTGGAGCGGGGGCCGGGTTGCAGTCCTTGTGGTCCCAAGTTTCCGGGGTCATTCTGTCAGTCTCTTCCACGCCAAAGTGTCCCAACTGGATAGCTGTGCGTCGAACGACTTCGGCGCCCGTCGCGGCTGCAAGGTACGACTGGATTGGAAGGGCGGGCAATCTGCGCCTGCGGCGTGCGGGAGCCCCCCAGCCCGGCAACTTGAATCGAGCCTGGAGACATTGCCTGATTGATGGAAGCAGATTCAAGTCCCACAGCAAGATCGCCCTATTTCTCGGCCCTTGACCAGGGGCCTTTGGTGGCTGCATAACGCCTGGGTGATCACGGTCACGGTCACTGATTCTGGCCAATCTGCTCGACTTGCGCGAGGCGCGATGGGGCTTCCACGGTGGACCCACCGCCCACGTCGATCGTTGACTGAGTTCGCCAGAGCCCGAGCCACCGAGGCGCCTTTTCGCCTGCGGCGCAAGCACTGGCTTGCACGTCGGATCACCCGCTTCACCCGCTTTTCGTCCTTTCCGGCCGTCATTACTTCTTAATGCGCCGGTGGGTATCATCGAATATGGGTCCGTTGTGGGGCGTTATTTGGTGACGCCCACGAGCTTCACAAAAACCTGAAAGCAAACGGCGTCGAAGCGGGCGCCGCCAGCAGGGTTGCTCCAACCGGAGAAGCTAGAATACAGAGGCACGCGTCGTGTTGGTCCCGTGGACCAACAATCTCTTCCAATTTCGTCTTGTCCTTTTTCAGCCTTTTGAAACAGTCATCACCTCGTACATCACGTCGATCTTGAAAAGGGTGTGGCTGTCGAAGGCCGTGGTCGGACTGGCATGTCGGCGCGAGCTTCCTCGCGCAGCTGATGTACGTAATAGCTCAGCAGTGACAACTGAGATGAACGGACAACTTGGCGAGATGTGTCGAGCGGCCTGGTTGCTGTGGTCGGCTGATGGGGGACGTGGAACCGGTGGAAGATGCGCGCAGGCTTGTCTTTCGATGAGCGAGGGGAGATGAGTGTGTACGGCCGAATGGTCCCGAGAAGCGCCTCTGCCAGGTTGGCGGCTAATTTCGGAACGTCGCCAAGGCCCTCCCACAGGCCGGATAGGGACATGGTTCACACTTCTTGCCAGGGTTCATGATGGGATAGGCCCTGTCGAGCCTTTGCTTCCATGCTTTGTGCCAAACCGGGGCTGGACTTGTCACTTCCCCAGCAGAAAGGGTCGAAATACGTCAATTCCAACGAGGCCAGCCCCTATAATTCTGTCGGGGTGAAGGCCGGACCAGCCACCATGGTCCCAAGCCAAGTCTCCTTGATGGCACGAGTTTCCGAGTCGGCGGCTAGCGGAGCGTTGGCACTGTTGGTCCGACAGTGTACCTAATGCAAAAGCGCCGCCGTTGGAACAGCAAAGCCGTCGGTGCAGCTCGTCGTGTTGCTGTCGAACATCTCACCTCTCGGAAGGCCCGATGATTCGTGATGAATATTTCCGTATGCCACTCGCTTCTTGTCTTCCTTTCCCTTGAGAACCGAGGTGGCTGCGCCCTATGCCTCTCTCGCCAATCGCAATCGGCAACGTGCATGGCACCACGATCGGTCCGCTTGTTGGCTGCAGACGAATTTGCTTGCAATTGGGCAAGAAGCGGATACACTAGGGTAGGTAAGCACGCCTTGGTAGCAGGAATGAAAATTTGGGACCCTCAAATCCTTTCCGGATGCCGTTTCGTTGAGGCGTCTCAATCCGGCGGCGGCCGTGGTCCTGATGCGTGGGTAAGGAGTGGGACGCATGCACACGCCGGGAATCCGGTGTCGAGACCTATCACTGGCCACAAATTGCCGATGCATTGCCGATGCATTGCCGATGCATGCATAATGCGGTAGTCACGTTTCCTTGCACTATCTTGCGGATAACGTATGCGCGCGCTTCTCGGGACATTTGCTTCAATTCCTCTAATTAATGCTGGTTGAGCCGATTGAGTTGATTGAGTTGGCTCAGTATCCTAATCAATGCCATGCAATCATCCGGCCGCACCAGACCGTCACAGTCCGGCCGACCGAGAAAGTACAACACCGTTTGCGCAGCCCTGATTGCGTCCTCGGCTGACAGTCGTTGGACACCCACCTCTCCATCGCTCGCGGCCATTGTATCGTCGTCTGCTCCCGACGTCCGAGCCGTCTGACGTTTCTTTCTCTTGGAGCGATCCGCCTTCTTCATCAGGTTGCTCTTTTCCAGGATGGCTTTCACTTCGGGGTACTTTTTCTTGAGGCGGTCTACCCTCATGCTCAAAACATTCGGGGACTCATAGGGGAAGGACTTGAAGCGGTTCTTGTAAGCCTCTTTAGTGACCTTCCATGGTTCGTCCCTCAAGCGAGCATTCAGAATGAATCGTTCTTCTTCTTCCAGATAGTCATACTTGGAAGAAGAGAATACTTCTGTCGACTCCTCTGGATTATGGGACTCTTCATAGTGAGGCGTCTCCGGTTCACCCGAGTACCGTTGGGCTGTCGAGCTGAAACCAGGCGTGGGCAGGTGGTAGTGGGGAGGATATGGCTGGGAATCTTCGCAGCCATGAAAGGGAGGACAGTAAGGTCTTAGCGTTGTTGAAGGGTAACTACCCCACCCTATATTTGCACCACCCCCACTTTTGCACCATCGAAAAATGCCGCATTTCCCCTCCTTCATTAACATAACCACCTTTTTCAAACCACCACAACAATCACTATTTATCACCAAACAACACCATTTTTTAAGGATATCTTCTTTATTACACAATGAAGCAATATACTGAATTTAAGCTCCAACAGGCACTTCAAGATGTGGCAGCTAGGCAGACTATCCGGACTGCTGCTCGTATCTAGGGTATCCCATACCATACTCTTCGGCATCAGCTCAACGGCACCCAGTCAAGAGATACTGCCTTTACCCATAGGCAGCAGTTATCACAGGCCCAGGAGGATAATCTGGCTGCTTATATCTGACAACAAGAATCCCTTAGCAGATCCCTTACTTATCAACAAGTAAAGGGACTGGCAGAGCGTATGATAGGTGATGGGCATCCTCCTCTAGGGAGGAAATAGATGGCCAGATTTAAGCGGCGAAATCCATCCATCATAACCAAAAGGAACAAAGCAATCGATGCTCATCGATGGGCAGCCCATTCTCCAGAGGTTATCCAGGGTTTCTTCAATCGTTTGGCCAGTATCCCTGCCATCCAGGGGATCCATCCATCCAACCGATGGAATATGGATGAAACTGGTATAATGGAGGGCAAGGGAGTTAATGGGCTGGTGCTGGGCTCTGCGGCATCCCGATATATACGAAAAAAGCAGCCTGGCTCTAGGGCATGGATCTCCCTCATTGAGTGTATATCTGCTGATGGGAGGTCCTTATGCCCACTGGTTATATATAAGGGCAAGTCAGTCCAGACCCAGTGGTTCCCAGCCAACCTATCTAGATATGATGGCTGGCACTTTACAGCAACAGATAATAGCTAGACGACTAAAAAAACTGCCCTTAAATGGTTAGAGAAGGTCTTTATCCCAGGAACGATGCCTAGCAAGCCAGAGGCAGCCAGACTGCTGGTTCTTGATGGGCACCAAAGCCATATATCTATTAACTTTATGTGGAAATACTGGCAGCATCGCATCTATCTGCTATTTCTGCCGCCGCACTCCTCTACTGTCCTCCAGCCTCTAGATGTGGCTGTCTTTAGCCTATTAAAGCAGGCCTATCGCAAGGAGGTTGGATATCTAGATGACTGGGTCACAGATTCAACTATAGCTGGAAAAAAGGCATTCCTGGAGTGTTATTTTAAGGCTTGTAAGTCAGTAATAACAGACCAGAATATCAAGGCTGGCTGGAGGGCAGCTGGATTATGGCCAGTTGCTATGGGGCGCCCTCTATCCAACTCCTTGATATCTAAGGCATCATCCAGCCAGCCCAGCCAGCCCAGCCAGCAGCAGCCCAGCAGCCAACAGTGGGATGAAGCCGTATCTATCGTCCCATAGTCAACCCCTCATCGGTCTGCCGATCTACGGCATCAACTACACCAGTTAACCCAGCTGGCCAAGGATAGGTTAGATACCCATACTATTCGTCACCTATCTAGAAAGGTGTAAAAGGGCTATGATAAGCAGTCATCCAGACTGGCCCTTCTAGAAAGGCAGGTCAGCGCGTTACAGGCCCAACTAGAAGACCAGCGGTCACGTAAGAGGAAAAAGGTCCCCCTATCGCCTAACAGCACCTTCGCATCGATGGAACATATCCAGCGGGCGCAGAATCCGGATGCCGGCCAAATAGATAGTCCGGATGAATCCAGCGCATCTGAATTATCTAGCGAGGCCGAAAGTTGTATATAGGTGGGCGGCAAGCTTAAGGAATAAGTGGTGATAGTGGTGGTGATGGTAGTGATGTTAATGGTGTAAAAGTGGGGGTGGTGCAAATATAGGGTGGGGTAGTTATTGCTGCGTGGGCCCGACTGACCACGGGGACCAGTCGAGCTGCAGATCATTCTGCTCAGTTCCGGACTGTTGTTCTGCCATGCTCGCGCTTACGGGAGTTTGGAAATGCTGGTGAAAGTGGACGGTCGAGTGACCATTCTGCACGAGGCCCCCAGGGGAAGATAAAGGTCGACATTCGGGCTCATGCTAAGCACGCCGATGCTGCAAGAACCACCGGAAGGTGGGAGCGTTATGTGCGGTAATATCACGAACCATTCCCTCGGGTGTCAGTTGCGAGGATGCGGCAAGCTGTGCGCTCGTTGGCCACGTCTTGCAAGATCATCAACCGTACTGTTGGGAATTGTCTGCAAGGGTGCAGGTCCTCGATTCAAGCAAGCCGACCACGGGAAATAAGCCGACCACGGGAAATCGCGAAGTTGCGCTTGTTGGCCCTCTCGTCATCAGTAACTACCTCAACTCCTCGACCTGCAGTCGCGCCGCACCACAAACAGGGCAGACTGCCCGAGTGTGGTGTAGAGCGACGAACGAGAAGGGTCCTGCAGCAGGGTGTATCCCCCCATTCCAACCGGACTTAGCGGCGGGCGCCTTCAGCCGTACCAACGATGGCCCAGATGGCAACCGGGGCCTCCGTCCATCTACTCGTCCCGGTCTCTGCGGAAAGCGGAAGGCGTAGTCCAGCGTCCATGCGCTGCCAGTATCCCGAATTAACAAGATCTTTCGGTTGCGGGCATCTAGTTTTGGAGCCCGTTTCGCAGTACTGCTTGCGAAATACTCGTCGACTGCTCTGGCTAGTCCCGAAAACCCGTACGAATAGTGACGGGCCGGATTCGGGTGCCTGCGTTAATACCGGGGCCTCCTCCTCGTGTTGGCCGTCTCTCTTCGCGAAACCTTTCCACCGCATCTCGTCATCGGACGAACGGTCGCCTTTCGCGACATCAACGGCTTGTTAGCTGCTCCGGGGGTCCCTTGTCTCCTGGCGACCAGGTTAGGGATCCTTCGCGGCTTAGCTTGGGTCAAAAGGTATCATTATCTCCAAGACTCCGCAGCTCCCATATTAGCAACTCCACTGGTCGCCTATTCAAGCTCTGGTGACGATGCCGTTGGTGCTCGTTTTGTTGAATCCGTCCCCTCGTACGACGCTGTCGCAGTCGACGTGCACGATCAACCAATTGCCTACTGTGTCGGAAAGATGTGCCCGTCGTGTGTAGATGCCAATCATCAATGGCCCACGACAAATGACGTGACAAGGATGTCAACCTGTCAGCTGATGTCAATAGCAGGGCATATACGTTTAAATATAATGCTCTCCATCGTCGAGGTTTCGCTGCACACGTTCGACCCGTCCAGTGCTCGCTACGGCCGCAGGGCGGCCTGTTTCCCGCCGAGCGCGCCGAGCGGTCCGATTGCGGCGTGATCTGCAAACTCGTAACCTTGGATCCCCGCAGGCGCGGATTTTGTCTGCTCGCCATCTACGGCGAGTCTCTAGCAGCAATGACCTCTGATGTAAGCACTGATGCCTTGCTCACACCGCGTGACGCGCGCATATAACGTTCTATTGAAGCTGTCGAACTCGGGTGCACCTGCAAGGCGACAAAGACTCATCGGAAGGCGCGTTCAAGAGTATTTTTTGATCACTCACCATACCTGGGTGGTACATTACAGTAGCACACTACAGTAGCACACTACAGTAGTACACTGCTATGATATCCCACGTTGAAAGCGGCCGGGGGGCTTGCTGGAAAACAAACTTGGAGCAGGCCCTGTTAGGTCAGGGGGCTGGCGAGCTGGTTCCCTGTGCATCCGCCCACCCGCGTGGGGGACCGGGGGGGTTGGCGGACTTTTACGCCCCATGATAATCGGTTACTGCGTTTACTGCGTAGAGAAGACGCTGGGTCCTCGTTGCAACAGATCATGGCTTCCTCGGACCGCAATGCGGCCGTAGGATCTTGTCGGAAGTGGCGGCTGTCCGCGGCCTGTTGGTCCAATGGTCACTCCAAGCGGGCGCCGGCGGCGATCCTTCGCTTGTTCGTAAGGGTCTGGTTAGAGTCGCCGACGGGCTCGTTGCACGGTCCAGGGAGTCGCTCAAGCGATCAGCAATCGACCCTTGTCTCTCCATAGCCGCCGCGCATCCCCGGTACCTTGACGGGCAATCGGTTGGACGGTTCGTCCCGACAGTGTGGTGCCGATGCAACTAGCGTAAACTTTAGGGCACAAATAGTCTCAGCGCCGCAAGCGCATGTGGGCCGCTGCCCAAGATGGCAGGTGTCATCAGCCGTGAGACCTGGCCGATGATGACGGTGCATTCAGGGAAACCAACGTAAATTCGCCGATTTTCTGGTGGGATGCTGCGTAGAGTAGTGATTGAGTCATGGCCCAGGATCTCTTCGGGCGCGAATAAATTTCCTACGCAGAGGTCGTCTGCGGGGCGGGGGTCTGGACACTCGCAGATCGATGGCCCCGCTTCAGGCCTGGTCCTTGTGTGTTTCGAGCGAACTTGGAGAATCACGGGGCCAATCACCCTTCTTTGTGCAGTGGACCACTCGTGCAAATTGGAAATAACCTGTTAATAACCAGGGGGAACAGGGTTCCAACAAGCGAGCCAATGATACTGACGACTGAGAACGGCCGCAACGCCCAACCCCGCCTGGCGTTTGACGAACCGCCGCCCCAGCACAGCACCACACGCTTTGCTTCCTGTAATAAAGCGCCTCCCGAGCGGCCGGAGACTGGCGGATTTCAATCACCCAAACTTTGCTCATGGTTGTTGCGAATCAACCTGCGCATCTCATCCGCAGCTGTGCACCGGCCTTTGACTACCCACTGCAGAACACCGTTGCATCACCAGTACCCAGTAGCGCCGTCCGCAATGGCTGTAATGTCCCTGTTTCGGGGGCTTAGGCCTAAGAATATCTCCTACCCGCCTGCTCGATCTACGGACTCGTAAGTCTCCCCTCGGCCGCCCTACGACATGAACTTGACACTAGGTAGAGACATCAATATTCCCCACCTGGAAGCTGATTCGAATGATTCGGCTGCTGCACCGGTTGCCATCATGATGCCCAACATGCCTGATACAGACATGGCGGACAGGCTTGAGTGCATCCAGCACAGCATTGACTCTATTATCGGCCATCGCCGTGACCCCGACGTCGCAACGCGTTTCCAATTGCATATTAAATGGGAAGATGGTGGGCAGACTTGGGAGCCTGAATGTGTCATTCAATTGGATGCAGAGGAGACTGTATTCCGCTACTGGGACGATGTCGAGGGTGGCCGGTCGGGTGCCATGGGCGGCGAAGACCTTTGGCACCCATTGCAGATTGAAGCGCACAGGCAAACGGACAATGGCACTGTTGAGCTGAAAACTGTGTGGGTGGGATCGCGAGAGCGATCTTGGGAAACGGAGGGATTTATGTTTGATATTGCTCATGAGTACGTGAATGACTACTGGACTTCTGTAGGGGGACGTCAGAAGAACCTCACGGCCATCATTGTGCCCGCCAAGGAAGAACCTCGTGGTAGCGGTCGGAAAGAAATTCGTAATGGATTCAGAGGTGATGCAGGGATAAAAAAGCAACCTGTAATAGGTCGAAGAAGGCGATTAACACGATTAGAACGTAGCAAGTAATTTCATGGCTCATTAAGTTGAAGTTGGTGTTTTATGCAGTTGAGATGTTTACTATCAGCGACTTGGATACACCTCGTTGCAAAATTAAATAAGCAGCCAGTGTCTTTTATCCTGTGTTTGTCGTCCTTAGGGCCTTTACTTCTGTGCTATTTGGCTGTGCAGCTGCATGATTGGCGAGCTTTCTGTCTTCCGGCTAGATTGAGCCTCCTCGGCAAGCTAACGTCGTTATAGTTGTGGTTAGTCCATTTGGCTGCGCCTTTCCATGTTGGGATCAGCGCTGATCTTTGTTCTAGGTATGATGTGCCGTACGTAGTTTCACTACATTCGTGTGCCCCCCAGAGGTCGAGCGTGTTTCAGGTAGCAGCCTGACAGCCTTTATCAATAATAATGCGCCGTAAAGCATCGCGAAGCTACGTCTCAGCCGGTCGCCCCATACCAAGCCGACATAACAATGTGAACAAGGCGCGGGTAGGTTTGCAGTCCGACCCAGATCAGGACCCTTTGTAATCGCCACCACTACGGCGATAATCTGCACTGACAATCATGAGACACGACATTGTTGTAGGCATTTAGAGACACTAACTACAAGTCTATTCACAAGCTCTATGTACGATTTCATGCCATGGCGTAACAGTGTCAGTCCACACTGCAAAAAATTGCAAGAGACGAAAAATCACAAACAATCACCCTTCTGAAATCGTACCCTTGTCCATTCCATTCGTAACAGGAGATCCGCATACGCCCCGGCACAACAGCTTTCAGCACTCCGTATCAGCCATGGACCCACTCCCCAACGCTATGTCCTTTTTACGCTGTTCTGCTTCGTTGAGCTGAGCTTGCCTTTTATGACCTGCACGACCCCCCCTCAGCACGTGTGACTTTCTCTTACAGCGTAGGTGACCTACCAATCTCTACACACTGCTGCTTATGAACTGCGTCCACCCAGTCGTACTTCAACGCGCGCTCGGGATGCACTGCAAGCAATCCCATCGGTTGTTTCTGGCCCCTAACTTTGCACGTACGAATCTCTACGTTGCTGTCGTCGTCAAAGACCAAGGACTCAGTTGGGTCGGTGCGAGGAACTTGGTTGTTTTTCCGGTAGTACACCCCTTGCAGGCCTTGTGGCCCCCGCTTTATGCCTGGGGAGTGGTTTTGAAATTCTGCTTCCACTTTTTTCCACTGAAGATGCCGGTCTACGCGGAGGTAGCGAAGGTTGCCGCCGGACAAATGTGAGCATCGCTCGAATGGAAGGGAGTCGTCGTCGTGTTCTTTGGGAATGGCCGTATGGAGTCTTTTCGTAAGCCAACAGCCATGTCGTCAGAAATCTCAAGATGTAAAGCCCTGGTGAACAACGGGAAAGTAGGGTGAAGAACGGAAAGGAACGATGAAGAATGACTTAGAGAACTTACCGAACCCTCGTCTGACATCTGTTTTCGTTACCTTTATGTTCCCATCGCCTGGACCTGCATCGCTCTAGATGCCATTCTGAGATGCAGGAACAACGGGTGTGTGGCAGCTAGGGTCCCTGGTCAGTCTGGGAAAACAAAAGAGACTCAAATACACTTTGTCACCGGGAGGTGGCCGCCCCACAAGGTCTATATGATTAACAGGCTATATAACACATGACAGAGCAAAACAGACACTGATGCAGGGTTGGGCGGAAGGTGGAGAAGTAAACAGGTTCTTGACCCATTCATTGGGTTCTTGTGATTAACATTCTGCAGTTGCGCGAAGCGATTTGCGTAATCGCGCTGCGGATACTGTTTTTGGGCTAAACGAATATATCACTACATTTGTCAATGCCCGGAGGTTTTCATTCAATGATTAATGATTGGACACATCTGTGACTGCCTCCGCAGTGCCCCCTGTGCGCCATTCACCTGGGCTCCGCTGAATTTTATTTCCCCTCTATTTGTACTCAATCGACTGTTGTGAACTAGATCTGCCATTCCAGATTGATGCAACTTGAACCAAAAGAACAAACGCCAATCGCATAATCGGTACGGCACCATGGAGTCAAACCACGCTGCCCGTCAGCCGCAATGGACTGCAATGATGCATAAAGCATTCCGGTTGCCCCGTTCAGGTTCCGGGCGATAGGGGTGTTTCCGATGACTTGTAATCTTTTTCGTTGTTGTTGACCCTATACGACTTCATTCCAATGCCTGCGACGACGTGTGCATGGGCTACTCACACGCCTTAGCTGAAAGATCGTTTGCCCTGTATCGTCAACAAACTCACAGTATGTGAGAGCAACGGCGCTTGCAGATCCGTGTGACTCCATCACAGGCTGCTTGTCGCCAAGGATGGCTGCAATGTAGCGGGGACAACGAGGCAGTTGTGCAGTTTAATCAGCGAGAACAATCGTATTGTAACAGTAACATAACATGAGATCCTTCAGACCGTTGTTTGTGAATAATCGATGAATGTAACACAATGAGGATAATTCAATGGTTAAGTCCAACTGCATCGACTCAAACGCATGGACTCCAGCGACATTGAATGAGGCTAGACATTGCCAATTGATCTGGTCCCAACGAGACACATGAATCCTAGGAATATACTGTAGATAAATATACGACCTCCTAAATCCCATAAGCGTATTTTAATAGCTTAAACCTCTGGCTAGAAATCAGCGAAAGGTGCTAAATGGCATGCGCGGCTTTGTTCTCATATTAACAGCCGGCGGTGGTCCGTCTGCCAACGCCTGTGATGACGCGCGAAAGGGAGCAGCGAAACAACCAGGCAACTCGAATGCTGCTGGAGGAGGATTCTCAGACTCATATTCACACCCTTGTCCGTCTGTTGGCTGCTTTGGGCAGCGATGATGGTGATGGTAGTGATGTATGACAAGGACATGTTCTTTCTCCGTCGAACGACATCGCCTGCAGATAGTACTGAGAGGTTCTGAGCCAGGTTGAATCGGATGTCTCCTGTGATAGGATGCAGATCGTGTTCTATAGCACACAGCACAGATGTGCTTCAATGACATGGTTTCGATTAGCCTGATCGATGAACAAGTTTCGTGGATTGGTTCTATAAACACCATAGGAAGACGACTTAAATAGACATCGCGCGTAGCTTATCCCACGACTTGATGACTTAAGAGCAACTGTTGTGTATACCGTAAAGCGTATTGCTGACTTTGCTTAAGGACAGCAGGAATGACATAAGAGGGTTTTGCGAAATCACCACTCACTTAGTCGTGCAGTTGAAGTTGTGTAAACGGAGAAAAAGTGAAACCTAAGAGGGCCTGTTCATCGACATACTTAAGTACTTGAGCATGAACTACAACACCCTCATCAACACCCAGTAAAATAATGGAGAAGGGAGCCACACTTCATCCCGTGCTTACACTCTTGCTCGCTACTGCAGGTCTCTACATTCTCGATTGTGTTGTACATGTTGTCCTTCCTATGGTGAAACTGGCAACGATCTTTGTCGTTGTATTGATGTTTGCCAAGCCGGAAAGCCGAGATGGCTTAATCAGATTAGTATCGCTCTCACATCCATCACAGCGGCTACCATCACTTTTCGCTCCTTTTACATCGTTCGGGGCCATGAAAGAGCTTTTCTTTACTCTTCTCCGCCAGGGAAGCGTTGAATCCCCATCGAAGATGCAAAAAGCAAACCTCTCAGTGGTTTCAGACAAGTAGCTACGTAGCTTATTACAAGTGGCACAGTCCCTAGTACAGTGTTTCATATAGTATACGTTTCATATTCAAATGATAGGCAAATATAACCGTTTGAATATCAATCTATGTCTAAAGAGCGCGGCTAGCAGCGGCGCCTCACCCGAACCAATCTATCAATTCAGCCGAAGCAACCCGTTATCTAACTATCGGTCTGCGAGAGAGCCAAAACTTCTCGGGCTGTCGAACCAAGCAGCTATGCTTTTTTTAACCTCGTGCTTCACATTACCTGGTAACGCATGTCTGTTCTTGTATTTGCCTCAGTCGCATTGACCAAATGCCGCCCACTCCCCCTCCAGTCTTCAGGCCACACGCTAATTTACCAAATTTGCCTTCGTGAAGTGCTGTTACTGAGCGAACCGTTCTTGGCGAGTGCTAAGCAATCACGGGCCAGAACAGATGGCCTGGTATCTATAGACTCGTATTCGGTTAGTTTGTCCTTGCAGGCGTCAAACGCTGACTTCCGGACCTCTGCGTCATCGCTGCTGTTGGCATTAAGCAGCTGGATGAAGCAATACGGGGTGGGGTGGTTGATGCGCCAGTCCAGTACGTTGAGCACGTATTTCTCAAGCCGGAGAAACAACCTTTCGTCCTTGTAGCATCCTTTTGGGACAAAGCACATGATCCATCGCAGGCGTGGCACTTGTTCCTTCTCCTCTACATACTTGGAGGCAATCCACAGAGCAGCGCAGGCCACCAATTTGTAGTAGGCCTTCCCGTGAAATACTTGTCTGCAGCAGAACCGGTCTAGCAGATTGACTGACAGGAAGAGGGTTTGGGGAAGCAGGCCAAGCATATCATGGGCCACTATAAGAGATTGGACGATTTTGGGTCTCATGTCCCGGATTTCGGTTGAAATAAAGCTGGAATCAGGCATCGTCTCGGACTTGGTCTCT
>MU843791.1:11481-28718 GCA_030867255.1 Colletotrichum somersetense | reverse complement strand
CAATTACAGAGGGAACAAAACTACTATTGTTAATTGAACTAGAATAGCTGCTGGTTATTTCTTTTGTCTACGAGTACAAACGCCCTTTGTAAGGGCCTTTCCTTTGTTAACTATCTACACAAGGCAATTGTACGTGGTCCAGTTGCGAATATCTTCGTAACTGGGGGGGTGTGTCGCAGGAGGTCCTGCACAGCCTCTGTGGCTGGGGCAACAGTGGCTGGTGGCCGCAGTGCTCACACCAACGCTATTACTAAGCGGTCTTCTCTGTATTTATCTAGAGACCGGCTACCACGGTCACTCTTAGCCTTGGTTAAGCACTTCTCACTATAAAGGGTCAACCCTACGCTCCTTGCCTGCAATATATATATATATACTTATAACTATAATTAATATAGAATAAGGTAGGAAAAACCGTTTTAAATACTTTAAGGGTGGTTTTTTTAAGTTCCTATAACTAGACCTTTAGAAACTAGCAAACAGTGGTTTAAACAGGGTCTATATATATACTATAATTAAGTTAAGAACTAGCAGATTACCGGTAATCCCTTTATAGCCTCTATATCTTGGTTCTAATAACTGCTGCTCTTTTAGTACTTAGTAGGTATAGCTATAATCTGCTACCCTATAATAGCTATAACCTAACAGTATATTATAGAGATATTAAGTATAAGATTTAGTATAGCCTAATAAGCCTTTAACTGTATTTATAATATATTCTATCTAATTACTTATAAAAGGCTTTATTTTTTATATAGCTAATTTATAGAATAATTACTCTATAATATTATTAAGTAGCTTTATCTAGGTAAACTGTTAACTTAAAGAAGAGCGACAGGCTAAGTTCTACAGTACTACCAGTATTAGTATATTATTATTAAAACTAACATTAAGGGGAGAAGACTGTATTTATTATTCTGTTCCTAAGCCACTTAAGAGATTATACTAAGAAGAACGTAGCTGCCAACAAAAAGATAATTAACATCATACTAAAGCTATAATCAGTTAGTATAACTTTAACGTCACACTGTTAAATACAGGAGTCCCAGCCATAAGGCTCTAAAGCGATGCCTTACCTTATCTATATCTTGAAATCCTACCTGGAGTATAGCTAGAATGCCTCCAAGGATCTGATCGTATTATAGCAGCTAATAAAGTGTTTAATAAGCTAAATAAGTATTAGATAGTCGATCTTTATCTAGATAGTGTAACCTTAGTTAAACGATTAGGATAAATCAGCTAATAATATCTAGATCTAAGTAATAAGCTAAAAACTTTTTTTATTAAAAAGTATAAGTATTAAAAAGAACCTAATAATAGGGAATTCTATTATAAGATTTAAAGATACTAGAGGTATTATAGTAATAAAAATTCCTTTCTTAAAAGAATATAGCTAAGGCGACTTTCTGCTCTCTTAAAGAATTATTAAAAGCTTTTAGACTAGCTGTTTTACTATAAGAAATTTTTAGATACTTTTAATACACTCTTGGCTATTCCCGCCCTTTTCTATGGCTTTTAACTTACAGTGGTCTACTAGGTTATATCTATAAGATATAATAAGGTATAGTAATAATTTAAAATAATAATAATATAGATTCTAACTAGAGGTAGCTTAACTTACGCTATTTAAAATATATACTTAATGTCTAGACTAATATCTATAGGGATAACTATAAAACTACACGCCTTATCGATTAACTAATAATAAAGCGTCTATAAGGAACAGCACTAGAGACATTTAGTACAGACTATAACAAACTTCTTAATAATATTAAAAGTGGCTGTATCCTTAGAAACTTTTTAAAGTAATAAAGAGATAAAATATAGGTTTAAATTTACTATATTTCCTAATAAAGTTTAATAATGTTACTCTTTACTTTCTTTAAGGACTAAAAATTCCTTAGTACTGCTACAGATTATATAAGACAGCTAACAGGTTTTAGCTCTAAAGCTACAGTTTTAAGGCATTTAGATAAGATATTCTAAGATATAAATCAGCAGGCTGATTAGTATATAGTTTAGGCGTCTAAAACGGTATATATAACTGTTTTAAGAGATACAGCCACCTGTTTTAATCTTAGATACTAATAATTATAGCTAGCTGCCTTCTAGGAGTTCTATAAGCTGCTAGCAGACGTTAAAAAGTAAGGTATACTTATAAAAGCTTATAAGAGAGCAGATAAGACTACACTCTTTAAGTTTACTTCTCTTATAAACACACTAGGCTTTAAATCTAATAACTTAGACACTATTATAAGAGTGTCTCGAGACTTTAAAGCCGCTAAATAACTCCTTCTCTCTATAAGAAAGCTAGAGCAGTATTAATATCCCGATTTTAAAGAAGCTTTATAAAAAATAACGAAAATTCTTATAACAGCCTAGCCGTTACTTACTGTAGAAGCATATAGCTCTAAGATAAATAAACTTTATATAGAGCTACTAAATTAATATAGAATATCTTATAATAACTATTATAACTATAACTAAGTAAAATTATTTCTTCCTAATATACTATTAAAGTTTAACAGCAGGTAAATATATATTAGCTTATTCTTTATATAAAGATTAGTCTACTTATTGTATTTTAGTCTCCCCTAATCTCTAGCAGATTTTATTATTAACTAACAGTTAATACATCCTTTAAATTAGGGGATTTAGGCAGACAGCCTTACAGACCAAATAGATCTTAACTCTAACGTACACATCATCCTAACGGCGCAGGTAATAAAACAGTCAAAACTAGACCAGCTTAAAGAGCTTTCTTACAAGAAACAAGACAATCTTAACTATCTATAGCAGCTAGTAAAAAACAAATAGGAATAATTAGACCAGCTTAGTAAGAGTGTTAATAACGCTACTAATAAAACAGGCTTTCAGCCAAACCAAATAGTAACTAAAGTAACTAAAGTGACTAAGGAAAACGCCTAGCATTTAGATAGTAGGGAACTTATACTATTTAACACTATAAAACACAAGAGAGAGGGCTTATTAATTTAAGATATAGAAATTCGTCCTCTTAAAGAAAACAACTTTAGCCCCTTAAAATAATCCTAAATAGTTACTTAACTTAACTTTAATAAAGTATAATAGAAAATTCCCTTAGATAATAACAGTAGTAGTACAGTTATGTCTTTAAGCAGGCATCTAATTCCTATAGAATTTTATATATAACAGGACACTAGTATATAGATTAAATCTTATATAATTTATATTTACATATTAGATCTATTAGAGGTTAAATAAATAACAGCAGGTTATCTAAGGGACGATTATTACCTGTTTAATATTAGTTACAGTTACCTAAATCCTAAAACATATTTTAATAAGGTAACAGCCAACTAAATAAATATAATTCTAGCTGTCTCTAAGTTATATTTAGGTCTAATTAACTATAAGGAAGAGCTATAAAAGCTATAAGTATTAGGAAGTAAATAATTAATAAGATTTTAATACTAAGTAATAACGATTTTATAATAGCTGTTAGGGTTTTTATACTAATAGCTGCTTACTATAACTATTTTTTTCTATAATAGTTTATTTATATATAGCGTATTTAGACCTAACGTCTGTATTCTAACGTCTAGAACTTTCTAGAATAAGTTCTAATACGATATACTCCTAATATATAATACATCTGTCTAGAGTGTGCTATTACCAGTACACACCATACTATTTAATTAGAAGCGTTAGGCATTATTAATAAAATTAAATATATTTAGGTCTATTACTAAGTGTAAAGCCTAAGTTTGCCTCTACTTTTACCTAGGGGACAGAATTAATATTTTCCTATATATATACTTTTATATCTCTAGCTGGTAATCTAATTCTGTTAAATTAACTTTACTTTCTAAATATCTTTAAACAAGCTTTTATAAAGTATGCCTTACCTTAGCTGATGCCGATACTATACCGATTAAGAATAGTATAAGTAAGTTAAAGGGCTAACTTACCTAAGACTATTATATCCTCCCTCTTCTTCTTGTTTTCCTAGACCCTCTAGATATACTTACCTTTAACTTTCTTATAAAAGATAGTATTAAAGTCTAGAATACCTTTTATAATTATAACGTAAGGGCTTATGTTATTACTTTAAAATATATGCTTAATATATATAGATATCTTTAAGATCTGGCCTATATAAGCTGCTAAAGTATAAATTCTGCTATAAAACTTATATATCTATTATCTCGTATGTCTTCTATAAGCGCGCTATTTAATAAGTCCTTAACAGCAGCAGCCAGTTCTTAATATATTAGTTAGGCAGACAACCTAAGTGGCTAGGATCTTACTAAAAGTACCTAGTTTCTATACTAAGTGAATACAGTAAGTATAAGCTTTATACTGTTAAACTTATAAATAAGCTTCTTTAGGTATAGTAGTTATACTGTAATTCTATAGCCACTAGTAACTATAAGGATAATATTATAGTTAGTAACTAGAATACTTATACTATAAGGACTACTAAAGAGGGTAAAATAAGTCTTTTAAGCCTTCTGTAATTTACTAAACTGTAGGAATTTCTAAGTCAACCTTAAGTAATAATTAATTAACAAATTAAGTGTTTAAAAAGGTAACTTAGACTATAATATAACTATAAAAAGGTATATTTACTAAAAGGATTAAAGCGTTACTAATAGAGTATATACCTAGAGATATATTAACTGTCTGGCGTTAATAATAATAGGACGTAACAGCGCCACTTTAAGGAGAATAACGTTACTAGAGTTATTAATTAATATTTAAAGGAAGCCGTAACCTAAAAGTCTGTTACAATAGATAATAAGGCATAATAGAAATAGTATAGACAGAGCAGATATACTAATCAGTACGTAGAGGCATAGGCACACTAAGGGCGATTATAAAGCTAGGTGCTCCTATATCCTGTAGATAGATAATATTACTAGACCTTAATAGAGATATATAAAAACTTTATAAAAGTTATTTCTAAAGGCTAGGATAGAAAAAAAGATAAAAACCCTAATGGCTGACGCCGCCTACTATTTATAATTAATAGATCACTTAGGCCTTAGGGTTTAGACTTTATATAACTTACTAAAACCGCTCCTATATTATCTAATACACCTAATAGGAACGACTTAGAAGACATCTAAGCCACTATTGTATAAAAGGAGAGCAGCAGTAAAGTTATAACGCCTACTAAGCTGTGTAAACAACAAACCAAGCGCTATCTAAGACTAAGCAGATTTGTTAGTAAGTTAAGGTGCTATACTATATATTAAAAAACTATATAGATAAAAGCTAAATCAGCCGCACGTCGCCTAGCGTCAGAGAGTAAGCGACACTAAAACCAGAGACAGAGGATATTTAACACCAGGTAAGCTATCAACACCAAGACATCTGCCAAACTCTATTAAGTAAATAACGTTAGATAGACAAGATACTAAAGAATAGGAATATATATAATAGATCTAAGTTATAAAAGTAAGGATTAAAAACAAAGATAAATAAATAATATAACTATAATAAAAGCAGAAATAGTATAAGTAATAATAAGGTAGTTATTTAAGTTTTATATAATTAGGAGGTAAGTATTACTTAACGTAAGTTATAATAAAAGGCTTTAATTTAAATACTATTAAGTATATAGGCTAGTAAATCTTTTTAATAACCTCTACTATTCTTTACTTTATATTAAAATTAGGTGGCTTTTTTAAGTTAGTAGATATTTATATAGTCTAGTATAATACTATTTCTAGCTCTAGCTAATTTTGGCTCTAGTTAATTTTGGCTCTGGCTAATTTCGGCTGTAGATATTTCTAGCTCTTATTACTGTTTCGATAAGTAACTGCTCCCTAAGGGCCTAATCACTTAGTAAAGCCTATTACAGCTTTTACTATAGCTATTACACTAAATAAGGGGAATTTTATTACTTAGTTACTATTACACTAGACTTATAAAAGATATTTAAAGCGGTAGAGGCCCTATTACTTAAACTTCTTTCTTACTCTTAATCTATATTATAAATTACTAATTATGTCTTTAGGAAATTAAGAGACTTTACAGAACCCCTTTAGTTCTTCTAGTGTATCTAGTCTAATAACACTAAAACTAAGTAAGAAGCCTAAAGATAATAGGCCTAAAGCTAGTCAGGAGAAAAGTAATACTCTATAAGTAAATATAAAACGTAAGGATAATAGGGCTAATACTGGTTAGGAAAACGAAACCGATAAAGCTATAAATAACGCTAATATACACCTTAGAGAAGCTGCTATAGAGACTAAACGTATTCTTACCTGCTTAGATACTTTATATACCGAAATCTTAATAGTTAAACTAGACTCCTCTAAGCGTAAGAAGGTAGTCGCTTAGAGACACCTAGGATGCTTATTACACCTAAAGTCTACCTACTATAATATAGCAGCTTTTAAGAGTAGGAGTAAATTATCTTATATTACTAATTTTATACTTATATAGCTATATAAGAACTCTAAATTACAGTAGAAAACCTAATTCTAGGGGCTGTAGGCGCCACTACACTTAAAATAGAAAAGGTTAACGACTAAGATAGTAAGGAAGATCTCCTGTATCTAGATAATAAGAAAAATACAGATAAAGACACTAAAATAGATAGGAATAACTCTATCCCTACCCTGTCGGCCTTAGTAATCGAATTTTATAATAAAATAAGCCCTACACTTTATTAATTAAGAGAAGACCCTACCGACCTAATAGCGCTAAAATAAGTGTAAGATCTAAACGTAGAGATATTAAAGGTAACTATAGTAAGTAATAAATCTATAGGCCCTAGTGGTGTTAAAATACCTTTAGATAGGTAGACTATCCCTTTAGGATTTTTCCCCCTCTATTACAGCGTTATCTAGGAAAACTATAGACTCTTTAAAAAAGATAAAAGTAATTAAAAAGTAAGAAAGGCTATTACTATTAAAAAGGAATTAATTAATAATATAATTACAAGAGACTACTTTCTATAAAGCTAGTCTGTTCTAGCGGCAGATAAATATCTATAAATAAAAGATAAAGAAACTATAAATGCCGGAGCCATAAACCTACCTATAGATCTAGACACTATACCTTATTTATAGACTACAGACAAAGTAAATAAGAAGAATAGCGGTTACTTTATTATCGTTAGTATATAAAAGCAGGGAAATAGGTACTAGGTATTAATTAGGAGGCTAAAGAATAGTCAGATTATTTACCGTCTTAAGGCGGCTTCTAAAGTTAGGAGTAGCTAGGTAAAGCAATATATAAAAAAGGAAGGCTTTAAGGAACTTATAAAAGGCTAATCTAAGTAGACCTATAAAAATCGTAATAACTTTAAAGAGCTGCTTTAGGTTACTAAATCCTAGATAAAGCTTAAGAACACTGCTGCTAGGAAGAAAAATATAAGTATAGATTACTGCGTTAGGTTTATATAAAATAGTATCTAGATCTTTACTCTCTTCAGCCTTTATAGAGTCCTTAGTTATAGAGATGTAAATAATAAGATTAAGAAGGTCTATATAAGAGATAGGTTTCTCCCTCCTTAGAAAGCTGGTAATATCAGTAAGTTCTATAATAAATTAGTGCTTAAAAAAGACGCTACTAAGCGTAGGGCCCTAGAGGACGCTTAGGCAGCTTTGCCTGCTAAGAACCGCTTAAGCCAGCCAAAGCAAAGCCTAGATAAAAATATAAAGCAGGAGAATAATAAGTTTAAACAGCTGTCTTTTAGACTTATAACACTTAAGGGCGTTATAAAGGAGATAAAATTTCAGACTACCAGTTTAGAAAAATATATAGATATATTATTAAATATATTTATAGTGTTTATATAAAAAGTAAAGTAAAATATATCTCTATTACTAGAGCCTTACAGCTGGTCTCTCTTTATATTATTTTATATTTCCCCCTTTAGATATATATATAACTTTCTCTCTCTTACTTTTAGTTAAGTCGTTTAGTTCCTATATATAGTATAGTGTGCTAGTTATAGCTAAATATTTAAGTTTATATTATGTGTGTGTGTCTTTAAGAGCACCTGTATTAGTGACCTTAGTTTTAGTTGTTAAGTGACAGGCGCTTAATTAGGTATTAAAGCTTCTGCTTTGGCTTACGTCCTATAAGTTAACTTAGTAAGACCCCTGTATGACATAAAGCACGGCCTAAGCGTAGGTTCTAGGTGCTTGTTTAAGTCGTTTTTAACTTATTATGTTTTAAAATGGCTGCTTGCGCTTAGAACCTGTTAAGAAACAGTATAGTAATAAAAAATTATAAACAAGGCGACCAAGACATGGCTTAGGCGGTGTGAGCGGCCGGGGCGCCGAAAAAGAAAAAAATCCATACTTATAGAGTGACAAGTTTGTATAGTGACAATCGACATCGGTTTCTATGCTCTAAGGACAGGCATCCTTCTGCGTACAGACATAGTGGATCTGCTTGCTGACAGGACACATTATAGAACCTAAACAGTATATCCCTTAGTAACCTCTGCCGCCTAAGCTAGAAATAGCTTCTGCACTATGTTTATCTTTTAGACCTGTTACTTATTTAAGATCTCTATATAGCAATAGTAAAGTATATAGGATGTATGCCGGATACTTACTATATAGGCAGGGTTTATATATAGCGAAGTAGATATAAGTAAGTAATAGAACAGTAGGATTACACTAGTACTGCTATTTATAGATATTATCTTATATAGTATAGGTCTAGATTATATAGTATAGCAGTTTTTAGTTTTACTATAGTTATTAAAAATACACTTAAGGTTTTATATTAGCAAACAGATTTACAAACCAGCTCTTTTATAGTTACTATTAAGGGTTAATTAGGTGCTTTATAAAAAGGGCGGTATTAAGACGCATAGAGCGGCGCTAGTAGGCTACCTTTAACGCGTCCTGTAAAAACAGGCAGGCAGATAGAGACATAATTAAGGTTGCGTCTAACTAAGGGAGGCCAGCAGAACAGGACAAGGACATCTAGGCCAAGCTTTACCAGGCCATAACCAAACTTTAGATAATAAATAAAGAAGCTACAGACGTCTGCGTCGACAGGTATAAAGACCGCTTTATAGCAAAGCCATCCTAGACATCAGGATAGTATAGACGCTATTTTATCTCTTACAGAAGAAACAGTATTAGCTTCTACTAGTTACTACACTCTGCTTCTTACGTATTATCTTAATAAGAGAAACTCTAATAGCTATATAAAAAAAGAGTATAGGTTAACAGCTAGAAGCCTGTTCTGGTTATAGCTAGATTAGAAAGATACAGTCCCCTCTGTTTTATAGTCTCTTATTATCTTAAAACCCTATAATCCCTACTAAGTATCTATAGTCTAGCGCTAACATTATAGGTCCTTATCGATATACAGTCCAGGCTGTATTATACGTAGTGGCGGTATAGCCTTACGCGGTTAGATGGGAATCATTACGACCTACACTCTGCTCTAGAAACTAAGCCAGGTTACCTAACAGACCGTTTCAGTTAACGCTATACCTGTAAACGCACGATATCTGCTGTTACTAAGTTCTATATAGAAAGACTTAAGGTGTCTAACAGGCATCAAGATAACGCTATATAGAATAGACCACTGCATGACTTACAGGATAAGCTGTAGAGTAGCTATACTTTTGTTTTCTCCTAACGCTATAAACGCAGTATAAGACTATAATTAGAATAGATAATATATATATAAGTCCTCT
This sequence comes from Colletotrichum somersetense, assembly GCA_030867255.1. Taxonomy (NCBI): domain Eukaryota; kingdom Fungi; phylum Ascomycota; class Sordariomycetes; order Glomerellales; family Glomerellaceae; genus Colletotrichum; species Colletotrichum somersetense. The sequence continues at coordinate 19,057 of MU843791.1, read as the reverse complement.
AGCGATACTAACTTTAAATAGTGTTATTATAGAGAAAGAAGTTTAGAGAGGAGAACTATAGAAGACAAGAACTATAGAAGATAAAGGCAAAGTGTTTTTAAATGCTTCTACTGAAATCAAGATATGGCGTACTGTCTGTACATATATACATACAATAAGTCTTACCTTAATATTTAGCAGACTAAAAGCTAGATTTAACTTAGTAGTAATTTATAAGCCGTTTTGGCTTAGGTCCTATTACGTACAGACACCGCCTAAAAGGGAGCCGTTATATAAAAATTTACTAAATTTAACTGTTTAAATCGTTATATAAGAGGTTAGTAATATAGTAAAATATATACTTACTGTCCTTAGCAGTTATACCTAATAGATATTTATAGATCTTTATATTAATAGACTATATAGTAATATATCAGTATAACCTAAAGACAAGATAATATAACTATATTATTAACTAAATCCTAATACAGGAGGTTAAAAACGGCCTCTAAACCTATAGTTAGCTCCTTAGTATATATTAATAGAGCGGTAGTTAAAAATTAGCGTTAGTAAACTAAGTTAATATAAAGCCAGGCTAAATATATAGTCTTATATAGTCTTTATTCTTTATAGTCTATCTATACTGTAATTAAGGGATAATAGAGGACTATAAGGTTTTTTATAACCTGGCTTTACATCCTTATTTGCTTCGTTCTCTCTATATAATAGGCAGCACATTAGTAATTATTAGAAATTACTACCTATAGTTCTTAATATCTAATTTAGATACCGACCTATAGGAGTTTCTATTACTAGAACATTTTACAGTAATAAAAGATATTAATATTCCTATTAACGGTCAGTAGATTAGTTATATAGATATTATAGCCGGTTTAAATTCTAATTATAGTGATAAGTCGCTATCGATATAGCGACTAGCAGGTAATAATCACTTAGACGCTATTCTAGTAATAAAGTATATTAAGCTGTTAAAGCTATCTTTACCTTCCTACTAAATTTAACAGCCTATTGTTATCAGTATAGAAGTAAATATAATTATTATTAACTAAAAAGCTAAGATAACTCTGCTCCTAATATAATATCAGAACTCCTGGTTTATAGCAGTTACGTATACCGATTACATACACGTCTATAACTTAGAGAATAAAAGTGTTATAGCACCTAAGATATAGAAATAGCTCTTAAGCACGTTTCTAACCTGTTAGATACGCTGCTATAGCCTTACTAAAGCCTTAGAACAAAAGGATTTAGGACTCTTAATACTTCTAGCTATACAGATACTTCTGTCCGGCAGGGCCCCTATATACAGAAATAATAAAAAATTTATCTGCTGTCTAAAAGCTAAGACCTTTATTAAGCTTCTAATAAACAAATTAAATACTAGTAACGTAAAGGTAGAAAGCTTATATAAAGCTTTTAATAAAAACATATCCTGCTACTTTAATAACGCCTTTATTTCCTGCTATTCTTCTCTATATAGTCTAGACTTAAGTTTAACAGCAGATATAAGTACTATAGCCTAAATACTACCAATATCTATTATGTTAACAGAAGATCAGCCTATACCTTTAGACGTATGCGTTATCTCTAGAGAAACTTTAATAGGCTTAGCCAGTAATTCCAGGAGGCTGCTATTATAAGTGGTCTTAGGAAGTAACGCTAACGCCTAGAAGAGTGTAATAAAGATAACTATCCCTAACAGCTAAAACACTAAAAGATATTCTAGGAATTATATTATAATAGAATCTAGTATACCTTAAGAATATAAAATAATCCTATAACTACTTAGTAAGGCTGTTATATTTTACTATAGCTCTTAGCTTACAGATAGTTATAATCTAGTAACCCTATAGTCCTCTATTAGGAATAGTTTTAAAAGTAAGTTCTATTACCGGTATAACAGGGTTTTTTTCTATAAGAAAATATTAGGACTTTACTATAATAAGGATATTATAAAGTTACTAAACTTACCGTCAGGTAATAGAAGGGATATATAAGAAGTAGAAAAGTTATAATCCTGTTTTAAGGTATAGTATAATATCTGCTAACTATATAAGAGCTAGGGCCAGGGCAGGTATACGCTCCTTTATACTGTATCTAATAGGTTATCTCTTAAATAAGCCACTAGCAAACAAAAGAAAGACTAACTCTCCTATATTAAGTTATAACTTAATAATAAAGATAACCCTTTTTTAAGGTAGATTAAAAGTGTTAAAAAGCTTTACTATTCCCTAATAAAAAACGATTTCCTTCTATATAGGTTAATAATTAATAACTATCATCTTAAGGCAGGCTGGCCTATATATCAGCAAGAGTTTACTATATACACCAGTATAGACCCTAAAGTGACTATTAAGATAAAAAAAATAGCAGCCTAGACAAGAGTTAAATTAGTCTGATAGGCCGTATAATAATAAGGAAAAAACATCTTATTCTGCCTTTTACTTAATATAGGTAAATATAACTAATTACTAAAGATCTAGACAGCTACTATTTTCCTACTGTAGGCACCTTTTCTATTATAATTATATAAAGTTTTTATACTTAAGCCTTTATATACTTCTTGTTAGTATAATAGGTAGAAACCACTCTAAAATAAAGGAATAGCGTTATATACCTAAAATAGTATTAGTAAGGGGTAGGCTGATATAAAATAACTATACCGGGGCTAATTTATTTAACAAAACGACTATACTTAGGGAGAAAAATTAATTAAACCCTTCTAGAGGGATATTAATATGTTTCTACTTTATTAACCTGTATATATTACGGTTTATCTCTATAACGCCCGTTTTTAGATACAGCAGGCCAGTAGTAAAATTATAGTCGTAATAGAAAACCCTATTAATATATATATAATAATCTAAAACTGGCATATTATTAAAATAAATCGATCTTAATATAGTAGCTTAATAACTGTAATAGAAAGAGTAAAGGCTAATAAAGAAATATAGCTCTACTATATATATTAAAGGAAAAAGAGGCTCTACAGATTTCTATACTATCTAAGTTATAAGGTATATAATTATTGCCTTAAGTATAGCTGCTTATAGTAGTAATAGTAAAGTATAATAAGCTTAAGACTAAAAAAGTAATAATATAAGTTATTTAAAATTAACTACTATTAGTTTAAAGTTACTTATTACTTTAGCTATAGCTATACTGTTAAATACTATATAGTATATATAACTAGGGTCTAAAGGTTTTATACAGCCTATAAGGGTGCTCTCTAGATAGTCTTAATAGGACCTTATTAAAGGTGTTACTTTATATTTTAAGTAGAGACTATATTAGTTAGGGTAAGGGCTGGCTATATAATAGTAAGGTAAAACAGCGCTATAAAGTATTAAAACTAGTTAAAACTAGAAACAGATAATAACCCTAGAATATAAAAAAGGCTTAGTTAACGTAATAAGAAGAAGGAGAGAGCAGATTCTAAAAGATATAGGTAGTAAAGTGATAATATAAGGCCTTTCTAACTTAGCTAGCAGCTATAACGTCTAGAAAGGTCTCTAGCTAAAGATATCCTAGCAGATTAAAATTACTCTCTACTAGAAACATTTAACTAATAGAGTTAGTATAGTATAACTATATTATCTCTTCCTTATATACTAAGTAATATAATAAAGGCTATTTCTAGATAGTCTTTAGGCCTTTTATAAATATATAGTCTGTAAAGCTATTATTACTAGTTAAAGTCTAATCTTAGCTATTAATAAGCCTAGTTATAGATATAAGCCTAATAGTATAAAGGTGGCTTATAATAAGGAAAGCTATTTTAGTTTCTATTATTTAAGATAAGACACTTTATAATAGTGTATAAGGCTAAAAACAGCTTTAAAGCTATATAAAGATAACTAAGGCTGTAAGCTAATAAATATAAATATAGCTTAGATACTATAAAGGATTTTATATTTAATACTCTATTATAAGGTACTAAAAGTCTTATTTCTATTATACCTTACTAAAGTAATAATAATAGTAATATTTCCTTTTTATAATAGTAAGTATAAGTATAATAAAAAAGATAAAAAAAAGGTCTAAAAATATAGTAATAGTATAAAAAATAAGATAATTAAACTTAAATAAAAAGTAAGGGTGTTCTCTACTATAGTATACTATAACCTAACCTATAGACAGCTAGATAAAGCTATCTATATCCCTAAAGGTTAAAGTATTCTAGATATAAATAAATTTATAAGCTAGCTATATTAAAGGAGATATAGTGTTTTATATAAGGCGTAATAGAGACTAAGATATAGATTAGCTACTAGATTTATACTATAGTCAGCAGCCTATTAACTGTTAATATTATAGTCAGCTTACCTAATCTACTACCTGTTACCTATAAAGAGAGAGTATACTGACTTTAGATAAAATTACTATTAAGATAAGTAATAGTAATATATAGGAGCTTAAAAGAGGTATAGTCTATAGAGGGGATATAGGGAAAGATACCTATAGGGATTTATAACTAGCTATAGGTAATTAATATAATATAAATAATCTTAAAGGGGAATTAGTTATAAGAGGCTTCTTAGGAAGTATAGGAGATACTACCTATAACCTAACTAAGAGTATTAATAACGTTAATAATACTAACGTTAACGCTATTAGTTTTTTTAAAATAGTTACTATAACTTTTATAATATCTAAAAGGATAAAAAAAGATATTATAGATAAATCTATAGGCTGCTAGACAGATAGGGATACTTCTATTAGGGATACTCTTATTACATAAGGGGTGTATAATATAGAGATTAGCTACTAAATAAGTCTAGACGTTAACTTTAATTAGTCTAGGCTTAAGCTGCCTAAGTTTATAGAAAATAGGCTAGTAATATCTAATTAGCTTATAGTAGGTAAAAAGAAGACCCTAAGTAGTAGACAGCTAAATAAAAATATAGAATATATAACAGCTAGAAGTATATAGATAAAAAGTATAAGATAACGCTAGTTATTTAAAAGCGTAGTAAAAAAGCTCTAGTATATAAAGCAGGATTATATAGCGGCTAAGAGGGTGGCAGCAGGCAGCTTACCTTACTATAATAGTATATTAAGACGGCCTAGAGATATTTATAAGGATAGTTATAAATAAAAATTACAGCCTAATATAAGAAGGTAAAGCAGTATAAAGTTAATAGCTAGCCTAATAACAGTTAAGTTACTAATAGCAGTTATATCTAAAGTTAGCGCTTTAATATAGTAATAAGTCTGCTTTTTTTAGGCTTTTACTTTATAGTTTTATTATTACTTTTAGGCTAAGGCTACTATATACTAATTTAGTTCTAATAGTAGCGGTATACTTTTTATCTAGTAGATAAATACAGCTTAGTATAGCCTTATATAGTAAAAAAGGTTTATATAATTAGGTATATAGTATAAATAGTAAGATTAAAAGTAAGAGTTATATAAGCAGTATATAGCCCCTATAAGTATAGATATAAATTATTCCTTTTTCTATACTATATAAAGCAGGCTATAGGTTAGGGTTAGTTATTTCTAGCTTAATAAAACGTCTTAGTAATACTTTTTTACACTCTGTTAGGCCTTTAGACTATAGGCTGGCGGTTTAGTAGACTGTAAACCTATATCTATAACTCTATTAAGTGCTATAGTACTGTCTGTAAAAGACTAATGCTAGATTAATATAAATAGAAGCCTAGCCTAAAAAGACACTACTACTTTAGCTTTTATTTATATAGCGATTAGGTTAAGATTTTATATTAAGTGTTATAAAGGTAAGAAATAGTGTTTATATTTTCTATAGTCTATAATTATATTTCCTTTTATATAGAAAAAGTTAATAAAAGCTACTTTACTATATAAAAGTGCTAGTAATAAGAGATTATTAATCCTACTATCTGCTACTGCCTTATTAGATATATAAGTTAGGGTTTACTTTTTTATCCCCTTTAGGCCTCCTAATATATATATACTTTTAAGTTAAATATATAGTCTGCTTTATGTTCTCTTTTAGGATCTAGACTATACTAGTAAAAAGTATTTACTATTAAAATATAAAGTGTATTATAATCCTTTTATATACCTTTAAACCCTAATATAACTATATACTTCTGCTTTAGTAAAGCTTTTTATATAGCGTATATAAGCGCTTATATCTAGTATAGTTATATCTTTATACTAGCTTTATTTTTTCTATAGTGTTATCTAAAAAGTCTAAAACCTAATATATACTATACCTTATATATATTACTACCTTTTTAAATAAATACAGTATTTTAGACTTTTTAGTTAACACTATAGAAAAAACAGGTTTCTAGACGGTACTATATAGAGGTTATAGAGTCTAGTTTTACTACCTTTTTACTAATAGAATAAACGTTAATATAGTAAAGTAGTTATTATAAGCAGAAAGAGCTATATTATAGTAAGACTAAGTTAGTATAAGAGCCTAAGACTATTACTGGCAGAATAAACGTTAATATAGCAGGAGAGAGTAGGTATAAGAGCCTAAGACTATTACTAGTAGAATAAACGTTAATACAGTAGGTATAGTAGTTATTACAGGCAGGAAGAGCTATATTACAGTAAGACTAAGTTAGTATAAGAGCCTAAGACTATTGCTGGTAGAATAAACGTCGACGCAGCGGGAGAGAGTAGGTATAAGAGCCTAAGACTATCGCTAGCAGAATAAACGTCGACACAGTAGGTATAGTAGTTATTATAGGCAGGAAGAGCTATATTACAGTAAGACTAAGTTAGTATAAAAGCCTAAGACTATTGCTAGCAGAATAAATATTAATATAGCGGAAGAGAGTAGGTATAAAAGCCTAAGTTAGGTATAAGAGCCTAAGACTATTGCTGGCAGAATAAACGTTAACGCAGCAGGAGAGAGTTAGTATAAGAGCCTAAGTTAGGTATAAAAGCCTAAGACTATTACTAGCAGAATAAACGTTAATACAGCAGGAGAGAGTTAGTATAAGAGCCTAAGACTATTACTGGCAGAATAAATATTAATACAGCAGGAGAGAGTTAGTATAAGAGCCTGAGTTAGGCATAAGAGCCTAAGACTATTACTGGCGGAATAAATATTAACGCAGCAGGAGAGAGTAGGTATAAAAGCCTAAGACTATTACTAGCAGAATAAACGTTAATACAGTAGGTATAGTAGTTATTATAGATAGAAAAAGCTATATTACAGTAAGACTAAGTTAGTATAAGAGCCTAAGACTATTACTAGCAGAATAAATATTAATACAGTAGGAGAGAGTAAGTATAAAAGCCTAAGACTATTACTAGCAGAATAAACGTTAATATAATAAGAGAGAGTAGGTATAAAAGCCTAAGACTATTACTAGCAGAATAAATATTAATATAGTAGGAGAGAGTTAGTATAAAAGCCTAAGACTATTACTAGTAGAATAAATATTAATACAGCAGGAGAGAGTTAGTATAAAAGCCTAAGTTAGGCATAAGAGCCTAAGGCTATTACTAGTAGAATAAACGTTAATACAGCAGGAGAGAGTAGGTATAAAAGCCTAAGACTATTGCTAGCAGAATAAATATTAATACAGCAAGAGAGAGTTAGTATAAAAGCCTAAGACTATTACTA